>PVJH01029171.1:0-27008 GCA_004026705.1 Nesogale talazaci | reverse complement strand
CCCAGTTCTACCTTACAAATCTGGCTAAACCAGAGCTTGTGCACTGATACAGATAAGAACTCTCGACACACGGAATCCAGGACAGATAAATTCCTTGGGACCAATAATGAGAGTAGTGATACCATGAGGGTATGGGGAAGGTGGGGCTGGGGAGAAGGGGGGAACTGATCGCAATAATCAAAACTCCCCACACCCTAGGGAACAAACAACAGAAATGTGGTTGAAGGGAGACAGAAGATGGTATAAAATATAAAAATAAAAATAATGTATAAATTATCAAGGCTTCATGAAGATGGGAGGGCGGAAAAGAATCTGATACCAAGGGCTCAAGGAGAAAGAAAATGTTTTGAGATGATGGTAGCAACACGGATAAAAGTGTGCTTGACACAATGGCCATGTGTATGGATTGTGATAAGGGTTGTAAAGGGCCCCAATACAATGATTTATGAAAATTAATATTTTTAAACTTAAGAAAGACCTGAAACAAAAATAATGAAATAAAATATACATCAGATCCTATTTTTGGGCAGTTAACAGTGAAAGTAATCTGAGAGAGAAGCAATTGAGTGGGTCTTTTAGTAATAGGCTTTAGAACAGCCTGAACATGTGAGACTGTGTACATTTTTCAAGATCTTTCACTCTATTTTCTACTGTTCCAAAGCAGTTTCCATACAGTATATTACATTACCAAGTATTAGTACATTTTACGTGAGCCAGCATTCTTACCTTGGCCTATTTTCTCATAATAACAAAAGATCAAAGTAAGTTAAACTCATGATCAAGTGGAATTATCATATTATAGCACATGCCATGTATTGTTACATTATTCTTTTTTGAAATCAAAGTTTATATTTCTGAAAATGTCTGTTACCTTCTCAAATATCTGTTGTCCTTGTAACTGGGTCTATATTAGGAAAACCAGGGAAAAATAAATGCAGTCATTTCAAGGTTGTTCACATTTTAATGATTCCATTGAATGCTGTATTAATAGCTCATTTGAATTGATTTGCAGACATGAAAACATTTTAAAAGTGAGAAAGAAGTTTCTGATTGCATTATGACACTGAGCAGCATGTTTTAATATGGATAAAATTATTTCTTATGTTTTATAGACACATATTCATTTCAAAATAATAAGAATGCATTGTCATTTCAGAAGGCACCATACCAAATTTTAAATCAAGAATATCAAATGTTTTCCCCATTTTGAAACATATTCATTGTTTTCTTTTAAATGATTCCATGTTATTGAATGAATTGATCACCTACTGAAAATTTTAGAAGAAAAGGTGAAATGTAATATACAAGTACTATTAGTTGTATTGACTAGTTGTTGTCTTTTCCCAATTAAGGAATATATGAAAATGTATATTTTGTTTGCTATGACTTAATCCTGTAAAGTAGTTTCTACTCTTTGGCTGATGTTAAAGATCATTTATTCTTGTATTTTGATGAAAAGAGGGAGAGTTTCCCTGCTATGCAGTTTATACTTGCTTTTTTTTATCTAATCAGGCAAACAATTTTAATTAATTCAGACAACCGCCTCTATGGTGTCTGTGCACTTTAGGGACTCATTCATTACTGATGCAAATATGTTCCTAAAATAATGAGAATGTCATTATCCTACTTTATGCATCTAGGTGGTCAGGAAGAGAACAAAAAAAATCATTTGATGGTGAGGTAATCCTTTTAATGTACGGTAATAGCATTAACTTTGGTATTTGTTCATCTCCTGACTATTCTCGAGTAAGGTCCCCTGTGCAAGGCAGCAGAGAAGATGTGAACAGAACGGTCAAGAAGGCATTAACACAAACTCTTGGTGTCTCACAGTGTCAAGACATAGATTGAGGTTTCTTTTATTGCAATTGCTGTAGGCAAGAAGCACTGGCTAGTCCAAGAATATTTGTTAGAGAATGTGTAGAAATAAAAGGAATAGTTTAAGATATTAGGATAAACTTCAAACCAGGTATATTATTATGAAGTTCAGATCACTATTTATAGCATTATGCTTGAATAAAAGATATGCACTCTTCTAAATGAGCACTATTTGATTACACTGGCTCCATTTGAATGTCTGTTCTCCCAGGCTTTGAATGCTTGGAAATGTTTGCAACAAGACAGATCTGCATTGTGCCAATTTTCAGCTTCACACCTCATGCATTCATTTGTTTCTTATCTAATATTGTATGGCAGAGATGAAAAGAGAAACTAGCTCATCAGAGTTCTTATTGCTTCAAAAATCCTAATAATGGGTGCACTATTAAAAAGAATATTTTTTGCATAATTGCTACTGGATAATAAAATTTATATTTTAATTGGAAATTCTACTTGAGAAATATGTCATGGATGACTTTGTGTGAAGAATTTGATTTTGTCTTGTAACACTCTTACTGAATGTTGAGATATTTTTTCTTATATATGTTTCAATGTCATAAGCAATTTCTCCCGATTACTCTCTATTCAGCATAATCTAGTGTGGTTAATGGAATCCAACATCCCAAACCAAGATCATTGTCAAGCTTCCAAAACTTGCTCCTTTGCTTTACCCTCTGTCTCCATCACCCACACTTGAATTAATACAGTGAGTGTTTGGTCTCCATGATTCTGGGCTTGACAACAAATGATTCTTCACATGCGAGCTAGATTAGATTTTCCCAAATATTTCCTCATCATGAATCATACCCTTGATGTCAAATCCAATTGTCTTTGTGTTTTGGGGCCCTGTATAGTGTTTGTTCATAGACTCTACCTACCATTTGTTCATAGATTCGTTTGTTTTATCTAAGCAAGTCACTCAAGTTTTCTTTTTTTTTTTTCACTCAAGCTTTCTTAAGCACAGTTTACTCTGCATTGCATATGTATTTACATATATATATATATGTAGTTCTCACTCCCCAGGAATTCATCTCACCCTCTGGCTAAGTATCTCAAGAATCAGTTCACAACTTGAAGTCTTCTTTGACTCCACTGTGTTTAGATTCTTCCTCCAATATATTGTCACTGTTTCATATTGTGTTATCTGCCTCTCCTAATTAGCATATATATTTCAACAATATAAACCACCTACCTCATCAATTTATAATATCCTCCATGACTTTTAGAGGTTTGATGATTATAACCAAAACCAGTAAGTGCATTTAATAGACATTTGCATGCATTTCCAGCCACTCCTTTAAACATCTCTGTTAATTGTTACTGTTGCTAATGTGGAAATAGAGTGTCCAGGATAATATTGATGTAGCCCTCGATACAATGCAAATAATTCAATCAACTTGGAAGTTAAAATAGTACTTTGATAATAGAAGTTCTTAGAAACTTAACACTTTTCCCCCCCTTATGAATCAACAGCATTCAGAAGGACATTTATTGTATATAAATATGTGTATTAAGCAGGGAATGTATTCTTTTTGTTTGACCTAAGTGGTGTTTTCACAATTTGTAGTGTACCATCTAGTTTTATGAGAGCAAAGATCTACCTTTGCACTATATCTATGGGGAATAATAAATCTATTAGTGCATCTATGTATTAGAGAATTAGTTGCTATATGTCTGGTTATAGCTGAATGCAGAGGCAATCAGAAAGATAAGGATTTTTACATGCTATACTTTGGATGGAACCTGAAGGCATGATTCTGAGTGACATAAGTCAATAACAGAAGGACAGATTTTGCTCTCACCTATAGAAAAAAAACTAAATAAGGCAAAAGGACTGAGACCAAAGATTATTATTAGTTACAAGTGGAGAGACAAAAGAAGAAAGGACAGGGAGCCCACAGAGATGAGCAAAATCATTCTAAGAGTGGGGTTTCTCAGAAGCAGTTCATTA
This sequence comes from Nesogale talazaci, assembly GCA_004026705.1. NCBI lineage: Eukaryota > Metazoa > Chordata > Mammalia > Afrosoricida > Tenrecidae > Nesogale > Nesogale talazaci. The sequence continues at coordinate 23,182 of PVJH01029171.1, read as the reverse complement.
GCACATCCACCTGTAAAAGTTAGACCAGCAGCAGTTGTTTAGGAGCTAGGCTTACAACAGCCACAACAGAGTGTGGTTGCCGAGACTTCTTGTGTACAATCAAAAACCAAATGGGATTTGGTTCTTTGCAAGTCAAAAGTTTAGAGCCATGCTTTTTTTTTTAAGAACCATGTTTTTATGAGAAATTCCAGTGAACTAGCATAATAAAATGTTTAGTGTTTTTATTCTGCTCCCTATGCCTGTCTGAGAGCTCTGGTGGCATAGTGGTTATGCTTTGGGCGGCCAATTACAAGGTCAGCAGTTTGAAACCATCAGGCGCTCTTTGGAGGCGTTCAACTCCCATACGCCTATTAATGAAACATTCAGCTCCTGTCAACCCATTAAATACGTTTCTCCTCTGCCCTGTCCCATCTCTGAGAGTCCGTTTTGACTCTACGAGAGACCTATCAAAAGTTTTGAAAGCTTGCAATAAGTCACCCAAGTCTCAGAAATTCATTTCCGTTCACCTGGAGCAAATAGGAAAGTCAAGAACATGAGGAGGCTATGAATGCCTAATTGCCTCCCACAACAACTGTCTCCTTTGCCATGAAATCGGTAGACCTGGATTACACCCAGCTCACATTACTGAACATTGTGCTAACAGATTCTGTCAAAGGATTTTCATTATAAAGGGAAAATAGAAAGCAGAATCTTGAATTTGCATAGAATCTAGTCATTCTTGAGCAATAGCAGCTGGATGAATGATTGCAAATATTGCTCTAAGACAACACTTAAACCCAAAATATCACCTGAGGTCTTCCTCAAACCAAACAGAGTCATTTGGGCCAATTCATAAAGAATACCTGTGTTATTTTAAGATTGAGGTAAGATCAAACTGATAATGGTAACTCAAAAAATTAAATAGGAACCTTAAGAAACAATGGTTTTATGTTAATGAGAAATGCATAACACAAAAACTGATGGTGAGAATAATGGCACAAGTTGGAGGATAGAAGCAGTACCATTGAATTGTAAATGTACAGATGATTGAATTGGTGTATGTTTTCTTATTCATATTCTTGATAAGGAACAAAAGAAAATAAATGATTTTATCACTAAAAAGAAAAAGAACTTTTGAGGCCATCACATTTTAGTCAAATTTTTTATCTTGAATATTACAGTTTAGGAATTTTTTTCAAATGTTTTGGATGTTGAGAAAAAAAGAAAAGACCATAAAAGTTAAAAATGATTTTAATTCCCCAATTGTTCCCCTGTCCATGACATCATTTGTTCACAGATCCCTCTTCCCCCCTCACCCTGTCCTGCCTCCTCTTCCTCCTAAGACCCTCCAGAAACTTTGGTCCTGTTGCTTCCTTGGGTTTGTTTACCACCCTTATCTTATATAGGTAGGCAAATAAACAGTAGAATAGACAAATAGATAATATAAAAATAAAATTTTACATTGAATCAAAAGAGAAAAGAGGAAGAAAACAATATGTAAAAGCAATAATAATATATAGCAAGCAAGAAAATAACCCCAATACTTCCAGGTCTGTCCGTTAACCCTTATGACTATCTCGACTAGTCCTGAAGGTTCCAGGAACTGCCCCTCCTAGTCTGAAATCTATTTTGGGGGTTCCTCAGGAGCTTTGTGAACTGGTTTTTCTCCTTTTACAGATCTGTTATGTTCCCTCCTTGGTTCGCCCAGCTGTGAAGTGTTCAGATTGTTCTCACTCCCTGCTGTGTGTCTCTAGTATTGTCCTCTGTCACAATATGCTCCAGTGAGAGGACATGTCTCTAGCTGTAGTCAACCCAACCGTCCTTTCGGTGTCTCAGCATGGATGTAGTCCTTAGGGCTTGGTGTCCTGATATGGGGTCTAGACCCTTACTCTCTTTTTTCCTTCTCTCTTTGCTTTCATATGGGCATGGCAGGCTAGCTCCTCTCCCCAACCTGTAGGTTTAGTGTTATCCACTGTAGCACATACTCGATGGCAGGAATCAGTTTGGCTCTGAATGGCATCAGCCCTCTAGTCCACTCTGTTCATGTATTGCTTCATGTGGTTGCATTGCCCTCAAGGTTTGGTACACCATGATGGGCTCTGCATGCACACTTCCAATTCTGTGGAGACATAACCAATTCTATCCCCCTGGGTAGGTTAGTGCCCTAGCCCTCCAGTGCCATCATCTTCCCCAACAAGGAGAATGCAGATATTCTGGGGGTGTTAGGGCAACATCAATCTAGCTGAGAGGAACTAGTAAGAGGCAGAAGAAGGACCAGTGTGGTGGTGGGAAAGGAGGAAGATGAAAGGAAAATGAGGAAATATCTAAGAAGCAAAACTATGGCTTGAGGCATAAACATAAGTGTGTACTTATGTAAATATACCAATTCTTAAATGAGAGGTATTCGCATATGTTCCTGTATTTCTGTGACAATACATTGAGGGAGTGAATGGTCTTTGGGCCTCTGCTCAAGCCATTCCTCAATGCAAGAACACTTTTTCTTAACAACCTTGGCATTCTGTGATGCTCACCCTTCTGGCACAATCATTGAAGACAAAATGGGTGCCTAAGCAAATGTAGTGAAGAAAGATGATGGTGCCTGGCTATCAAAAGATATAGCATCTGATGTCTTAAAGGTTTGAAGTTAAACAAGAAACCATCTACCAGAGAAGCAGCAAACCCACAAGGGGGCAGGACACCAGCTTCTGAATTGTCGACAGGATTGGGTAACAGGCACCAGAAGACCACAAAACAAACAAACAAACAAACAAAATACTTATATTGTTGAGAATGAGGGTGTATCAGCGCAGACACTCAAAATCCATCCATGGATAGACAATAGGGCATTCCCTCACAGAAGGGTCGGAAGGAGGGGGTGAATCAACCAGGGTGAAGGATAGCGCTAATAAAACACACAATATTCTTCTGGTTCCTTGAGAATTTCCCAACCCCAACTATCTTGACCCCAATCCTGCCTTTCACTGTGAGTTAGACCAGAATATGTTCACAGATACAAACAAGAGCTCATGACAAATAGAATCCAGGTCAGATAAACCCCTCAGGAGCAAAAATAGAAGTAGCGATACCAGGAGGGTAGGAGGAGGATGAAGATAGGAGAGGAAAAGAAACTTCAGGGAAAGAGAGAAAACAGTCAGTGTAAGAGATGAAAATAATAATAATGATGATTTAAAATTTATCAGAATACATTCTGCAAGAGTTTCAAGTTCACTAGAAAAGTCAGATTTCTGAAGCTGCGATTCCACTCTTAGAAACATTTTTCAAACTCACTTGTCTGACTGACAGCACCTCCCTCAGTTTTAGTTCATTATTTCTACTTCCTCAAATCACTGTCCTTTCATGTCCCTCTGCATTCATGAAAACAAAAAGAAGTCACACAGAGTGAGGTGGGGTGAGTAAGATGTGTGGGGCATGAAAAGCATATTCTTTGCCCAAAACTGGCACTCTGAATCGGATGCATGAGTAAGTGCATTGTCATGGTGGCAAAACAGTCCCATGTTCCACAAATCAGGCTTTTTTTGTTGCACACTGTTAATGCAATCTTTTCAGAAACTCTAATAGAAAACATGATCTGACCTGGTGACACATACTCCAAATGTATTGTGAGTTGACATTTTCATACATTTGGGATGTGGCTAGACATCCAGAACAAAGTTTGACATCAATAGATGTTCTACCATTTTTGAAACTACAAAACCACTTGTACACTTGAGTTTTTACCATAGCACAGTCCTTGGAAGCTGTGTTTAAGATCACAACATTCTCTGTGGCATTTTTCCCTAGCAGTAAACTTAATTTCACAAATGGACACCATTCTTTTAAATCAGCCATCACAAAAAATGAGGCTTATGTGAAACTATTTTTTACAAAATCATTCACTATGACCAGGGAGAACCTTCCCAGGTGTTGTCATTTGGTGCACTAACTCTGAGCAGGTTGCTTGATCCTTGCCTATAGTGAGAAAATGCATACTATGAAATCTCCATTCTGCTTAGTACAATTCCTTTTTGTTGGGGGGGCACCCCTAGCAGAAAAAAACAGTATTAATTGAAATGCATATTTAAATAACCAGAGGAGTAATATACATGATATTTGTGCTTTGGTTTATAACAATCTTTTTGTAAAATATATCTATTAAATCCAGACCAATTACTCAACATAAGTTTATGAAACCCATACATTTGTTAAAATTCTTTTAAGCAGATTTAATGAATAAAATGTGCATATATTTGCATGTCCTCCTAAAATGGGAGTTCTTTTGATAGTGAAGTGATTTTCAAAAAGCTTTCCATTAAAGAAAAGTGACAAAAAGATAGTGAAATTTAAGCAAAGCTACTTCAATTTCATTTGCTGCTCCTGAGTTTTTCTGTGATTTAAAAGCCTATTGATCTGGCAGTCATCTGCAACAGATTCCAGTAGCTTCAGAAATCTGACTTTGCTACTGAACTTGCTCACTGGTAAATGTCTCAAATACTGCTCTCCCAATGCAATTCCTTTGATGAACTATTCTCGTTTCTTCTAACTTGGATGCAATATAATAGGAATCTGCTCAATTGAAATATGAAAGGAATGCAAGCACATGGAATCATGCAGTGTTGAATAGAGGTAATGTCTATATTAGTATTGAATTAACCTTCTTTTGGGTCGATATTTTTTTTCTTTTCTTTGACAGTTTAAAAGAGCTGATTCAATTGGTAGGATTAATAGTATATCAGTTGGAGGAAACCACAGAAAAAACAAGTATGGTTATGTTTATGTGTTCTTAATTCACTTAAAAATAAGAAGTTTGCATCAGATCTATTATTTCCCTGGCACAATAGGAATGAATAACTTGGTTAAACGAACTGAATTCATCAATGTTACAATGGACATTTTGGTTCCTTACAGATGTAGAAGAGAGGTGGGAAACTTCTTTTATGCCAATGACTATTTGTGTATTTATATCATTATTTGTGGACCATATAAAACTATCAACTTAAATGTTAAAAGGCTATATTAGATCAAACTTTTAATTAACTCACTCCTAAAGAGATGGCTGAAATAACTGCTCTTTGGTGAAGCATATGGTGTGAACTTATATTGTTTATTTCATGGGCATTATACAGCCCAAATGGGAACAATAGTGATGGAGTGATTACTCATTTGGGCTGCTAACTACAAGATCAAGCCTCAGAGAGAAATAGAGACTTTGACTTATATTGTTCCAGCACTGGGCACTCACAGGGGCAGTTCCACCCAGCTCTATAGGGTCATTATCAATTGGTGAGATGTTTGTTTGTTTGTTTGTTTTAATATCTCTGAATATGAGACATTCCCCAACCATGACAAAGGTTAAAATATAAATAAGAAAAACTAGGTTCAGTTACCTGTAATGATGTTACTTCACTATCTTACTTCACTATCTACTTGGGAGAAAAGTGGTCTAAAAAGAAAATTGAGATAGCTAAGATATTGGCAACTTTGCCAATAAACACATGTGGGGTTAATTGAAGGGTAGAGAGATAAATGGCTCAGTGAATCTCACCTTTTGAGTTCTTGGGTCTCTTGATTTCTGATGGTTGCATCAGGGTGAAACTACCTTACCCAGTTCCCTGCTTCACCTGACAAGACTCATCTCCTGAGAGACATCTCTGGGGAGAAGCCATATGGACCTTGGTGCTAGAGCAGCTGTGTGGAGACCCCTGCCAGCGCTGAGATGCTTACAAGTTCAATGATTCCTTCCTTATGCAGTCGGTGTCATTGTGTGTGTTTTGTGAAATTGAGGAGGAATTTGTGGATTGGTGTCAGCCATATGGATTAATGTAGACTTGTAGGCTTGGGCAGAACTGGGTTGGGATGTTTTCTTGATGCATTCTTAATCTTTACATAAAGCTCTCTCATACATATGAGTTTCTAGGGGTTTGTTTCTCTAATATACCCAGACTAACACACAAAAAAAGAGAAAAACGGATAAAATGGCTATATTGAAACATGCCAAGGTAGCCGAATAGAGAACTTTTAACTTATTCTTTAATAGCTTCAAATAGCCCTCTTTCACATCATTCACATGTCCTTGGACTTGGCATACCTATACTTTTCCTGCTGAGTATAGCAGTAAGGGAACAGAGTTATACTGAAGAATGACTAGTGATACGAATTAGCTACTAGCATTGGCCTCTATTGGCATAACTTTCATTTGCTTCTAACTGAACTGTAATCTTTTGTCTTAATTTACATATTTGAAATTCATGAGCTCTGCAACATCTTCACATCAGGACAAATAACCCCTCCCCCCTGCTGTTGAAATCACTTGTGTAATTTATAGTTTTCAAAATTGAAACTGCATCTTTGCCTCCTTTGCAATCACCCTGTACTCAAGGCTTTCACCTGATGAAACATCTTTTTTCTTTCTTCTTTTTTTGGGGGGGAGGCATCACTGCTTCTGGTGGTCATGGGAGCTACCCAGCCTTGCTCCTGGAGAGCCCCTGCTGGATTTGAACCGCTAAGCCCATGGGCCGCAGTCCCTCACTCAACCACTATGCCACCGGGGCTCAGCAAAGTATTTTTAATTGTTCTTGATTCTTAAAAATTCCTAAATAACTAATGGGCTTATTGGAGTGCCTCAGATTACTCTGATTTTTTATTCTTATTCATATAGTAGTTTATAAAACTGTCTCATTTTACCATCAAGTCAATTTTGATTCTTAGGGACCCTATGTGACAAAGTAAGTGGAGCAGCCCCATCATTCTTGTTCTGTTTTCTAACTTGTTATTTTGTGTTGGTTGATGGTTTACCAAGCAGCTCACCTTTCATTCAGTGATTCATACACAATCTTGTTTCATCTTATTCATACACATTCTGCTTCCTCCCAAGTCAAAAATGGAATCCCCAACTTGTGCTTCCTGTCTCTATTCCTTCTTTCCTAATTCTTCTGAAATTTTCCCTTAGATCAATGATTCTCCTTTGATCCCTAAAGACATTTTAAGTGATATGAACCTCTGTGGTGTTGCTATTCCCTTTATTGATCTATGGATTGACAGAAAAGCGAATCACAGGGGTGAGATCTGTTCCAGATCAGAGGGTGACCAAGTTTTATAGCTCAGGACTTTCACCATTCTCGAGGCTTTAATCTTCATGAGATAAATGGACTGGAAGTGCATGGAGATCCTACGGGACCTGGTATAATTGTCTGTGTGGGGTTTTGGGATGGTAACTGTTTATAGCTGTAAAGCATCTCATCTTTCTCCCAAAGAGTAGATAGAAGTTTCAACCTTGGCACTAGCAGGCCAGTGCATAATCCATAGTTATTCTCCAGTGGTACAAACTATACATTTGGGATGGAATATTGAGATAAGTATGATCTTGCTCCAACTCTATTGCTCATCTGAGATATTGACAAATGTAGATGCTCTAGTGAATAAGGAGGGGTACTTATTTGAATGTGTCTGGCAATTATACCTCTTATTTTAGGCCTGATTGACTCATATCTATGTATAAGAAAGAACTGTATACCGAGAAATAATTATATATCAAGAAAACCTCCCATTCCTCAACTCAAGTCAAAAAGTCTGATACTAGTCCATAAGTCCCTCTGCGGACTCACGAAGTTATATGCAATGCTGCAGTAATCAGGAAGATCACAGGCTAGTAGGTGCAAAATTGTGTGTATCCAGTGGTGGTAGTTCTGGCAGCAATAAACTAGCCTATAGGTGAAGGGAGAGAGAGATGGAGAGGGCTCCAGGGCCTTTCTTATAAGAAAGCCATGCCCTGATGAAAGTATCATAGGACTTTCTTGTAAGTCGTTGAACTACCTTGCAAGATAATATAGAAATCAACACAAGAAACTCCATTTTTAAGAAGAAATATAAAGGGACACTTAGGCCTGACCCAAAATTGGCCAGAAGCCAGAACCAACAGATGGTCAGAAAAGTCACTACCGAAAGTGTGGGGAATCCCAATAAGACTTGGCAGAATGCCGCATAATTTCCAAATGATGTCAAAGGACTAGCTAAAATGCATATTTAAACCCGAGTAGAGACACTGACTTTTTTAGAGAGCTAGGAACCAAGGAGACATTAACTCCTGCTCCCTTCAACTCTACCTGGGATCAGTACACTAATGAAGGTAATGCTTATTGGAACTATAAGGCTAGAATAATATGTGTGAAGCGTGCTGTGACCGTGCCTTTAAGATTATTCTAATTCTTGTCTGTTGGTACTTATTTAATATTAAGATTATTAGATTGTTTGATGTGTGTTTGCAGTGAATAAACTGAGCATTTGAAATTGTCTAAAAATGTTAAGTAATTATTAATTGTGCTGCTAGTGACATACCCATAAGGAAATATCATCAGGCTGGGATCTGATTGGCAGACTAAAGTCCACCACTTCAATTTTGTATTTTATGTAGCTACCACAGACCACCCCTTGTCAAGTCGACACCTTTGCACATTTCTTTTGCCATATATATTTGTTTAAATATATATAAAACAAAGACAATAGTAATATCATGTTTAGTCTAATTGTATAAAACTAAAATGGGTAAAACTAAAAATATGCCAGCCCCACTTAAACCTAATATTCTATATGCGAACAAAACAAACATTTTCTATACCTTACTATTGAAACTATGTGAACACCTACATCATAATCCTGTCAGTGTATTCCCCCTCTAATGAAAGTCTGTAAACCAGACACTTCATACCTTTTTCCCCTCATTCGGGGTATCCAAATGTTATACTACCCATGTGTATCATCCCAGTGCTTTAATGAGCCAAGGATATTCTTCGATGTGAAGGATCTCATTCCAGTTGGAATCTTGAGAGTCTGCTTCCAACCAAAGTCAAATGAGGGCAGGCAATTCATAAAGTCAGCAGAAATATGCATCGATTCACAGACTCAAAAATCTCTCCTTCCTTTGATTAGGATCTGGTCAACCCAATGTGGGTCCTTGCCTTTCTTCAGCTCACTTAGGTGCTCATTTGTCACCTTGCCTTTTAACAATGGTTCCCTTCAAAAATTCGCAAAATACCTATCCCCCTTGCACTAGGTCATCCTGTGTTCAGTTTCCTCACAACTCTTTTAACTTCAGCACACCCATCTCTCTTCTCTCCTCTAATCTCTATGAAGTAGGTCCATGGATGTTGGTGGCCATACTCAACCTGTCTCTCTATCACTGCATTTCTCCCATTTCCACTCAATGGGAAGATCTGGGGGTAATACAGTAAGTATTTCAGACTACCCACAGGTTCCTTTTAATATTCATGCTATTCCTGAACTCTCATGGAACTGGTTGGAGGCTTAACTTTTCTAAGCTTTCTTTGCAGGTATTTCTTATATCCATTTAACAGATGTGACTTAATGGTAGAAGGCACTGGGCTTATCAACTCTCTATTCATACTTCCCAATTATTGTTTCTATCACATTATATAAATAGCAATAATTTATTAGAAATCAGTATAATTCTAGCACATCCAAATCCAAAACACATTCTCTTGTCTAAACTCTCTCATTCATATGCATTATGGTCTTAGACCTCTGGCTAAATCAAGCTGGAGACAAGCCTTCTGTCAGTCATTTTGACTAAGGAGTATGGTCTTAGAGAATTTCAATAGGGGAATTTTACCCCCTCAGTTCAAAATTTACATTTATCGCGTTCATTTCACCATTTTAGTTAGGATTAATCAAAGACAACGTCTAGGAATCATAACCCTTATTTCCCATGTCCTTTCCAGAAAACATCCCAGTAAATTGCATAGCTAAAGAAGAAAAGTTACTATAAGGCAGAGACCAGAGATGCCACCACCCTTCATCTTCATAATTTGTGGGGAAGATTCCCAGAGCTTTCATTACAAGAAGATCATGCCCACAAGGAGGCATCATCAGGCTGTGACCTGCTTGACAGGTTAAACTCTTCTCCTACAATCTCATATGCCTTCAAGTTAGCATGAAATTATGTAACTCCACACATTTATTAATATAATAATCTCTGTTATGGACTGTTAAATATGCTGAACATGAAATGTGTTTGACCCACATTATTTTGGCCACTTCTTCCAAACCCTATCTCAAAACAAAACAAAAAAAAGCAAACAAACAAACACAATGTTATTTCCAATTACATATTTGCAGAGGCCCAGGGCGAACTATCATAAAATTTCATAGCAGGTGGACATTCTTGGTACCATCCAATTGAAATAATTGATATTTAACTGTTGTAATTGTTCTTCTGTTAGCAGTATTTTTTATTTGAAATAACTTTTCTGAAGTCCTCTGCCTTTCTTTTTTTCTTTTCTTAAAAAAAAAAGTCTGGCAAGTTTGTTGAAATAAAACTTTCAGTCTGACAGACACTGCCTGTCCTTTCCCCCTTCGTCCTTTTCAGGGCAGCCTCCTGTCTCCATTCTGGGCACTTTGTGTATTATTCTGTTCTGAATCTGGTTTCACCTCATGTAGAGCACTCTCCAAATAAAAAAAATTAAAAAACAAATGGATGTTTTGAATTTTTATAATAAGTACCTCTGAAAATACAGCAGCAGAAAGATATTGTTATCCATACATACACATTCTGCTTCATCCCAATAAAACATTGATGTGTTTTCTGTTTCTTGTCTCCATTCCTTCTTTCCTACCCTTCTTGAATTTGTCCTTGTGTAAATAATCCACTATATCTGGAATGCCATGCTTGTTCATGTGGAAAAGTGCAAATCACATTCATAGATGTTGCTTCAGAAGAGATCTTGTGAGTATGGTTTATACTGAAATCTATTCCTTCCAGTGTAGATTAGAATAGAAGCAGTCCATCTCCTTCATCCAGTTAGGTTTGAACTTTAAGCAGAGCATCTCAAATGATTAAAGAAAAAAAATTGAAATACAAAAGCCAGGTTCAACCTAGAATCTTCATAATCTTGAACATTCCTGAAAGGGGTGGAAGGATTTAATTATAGTGATTGTGTGGACTAATGAAAATCTGGTGTCACAGTGGTTAAAGCACTCGGAAATGAACCAAAAAGTCTTGTTCCAACCCAGCAGCTGATCCATGTGGCCATGTTATGGTAGTCTGCTCCTATTCCAGTTTACAGCCTTGGAAACCCCTGGGGCAGTTTTGCTTGGTCCTGTAGAGGACCAAGCTAAAATCAAGACAAGAGCAAAAAGTTTGTTTTTGTGTTCATGGTGACTACCAAAAGTTGAAGACAGAAGTGGAACCTGACTTGATGGGATGTCCCATCGATAAGCAGAGATATGGACATGCAGCCAGTAATACAGGTTGCACAAAGGGGCTGGATACATTTTCATGTATAATATGTAGACCTTAAACATTCAGAACAGGAGATCTGAAAATGAGGCAGGTTTCTCCAAAGGTGTTCAACATGAAGTAGATGTTCAGCTACTCCCAATGAATTAATTTTAAAAATAAATCGTTCTGCCTTTATAAAGGAAAAATATTGAATATAAATCAAAACAATAATGTTGTCATCTTTAGTTTATTTATAATTTGACTATGTAAAAGAATACATTAATCAGAATTTTAACCAGATCGTGTGATTTTTATTGTTACTTTATAAAAAATCTGTACAAAATGTTTGCAATTGGAGAACTCAAACAAAAATAAAACAAGCCAAGTTACCGAATGAGAATATTAATACAGATATTGGGTCCTAAATCAGTTCAAAATCAAATTCCTATTCTTATTCTGTTCCAATAGATTTTAGAACTCTTAGCAAGACATTTCAATTCAGGACCTCAACTTTCTCATTTTCAAATACAGGTTAGCATTAAACTTGCCCTCAGGGATCACTTAAGATCCTCACTTTATAAGTGGAAGAAACTATCATTTTCTTTAGTATATGAAGATATTTTTGTAACTCACATTCCCCATTTTCTATCCTGAATGGAGTATAAGTTTCCTCAAATCATTCAGTCAGTTAGGATATCTAATTGCCCCATAGTAAGGTGACCAGATGTCCCACTTTTTAACAAGTTAACAATGTCTCATGGCATTTTAAAATTAAAATAAATATATTACAAACTATTTTTGCCTTCTATGAAAATTTGTGTTGTTCCTTGTAGACCAAATTTTTAATCAAGATCCTCCCCCCCATACCCCAGTCCTCTGGTCAATGGTGTACCGCTTAAAATTTGGTCACTTTACTGTCAATTTGTCATACTGTGGTGGCATGAGTGCTGCTGTGATGCAGGACTTAATGACTCTGCTATTTCAAAAAGCACAGGGTCAACTAGTGTGAAGGGTTTCAGTGGAGGTTCCAGATTAAGAACAGATTACTAAGAAGAAATTGGCTCTCCACGATGGAGGAATTAGTCTTTCAAAACTTTATACACAACATCAGTATACTGTGAGATGCTAAAGGCCAGGTGACCAGAAGCAGAATTGTGTCAGAGACAGTACCAGGAGATGAGCCTCTCTGGAATGTAGGCGCTCAAAATACGACTGAGGTCAAGCTGCCTTTTCCAAATAAATTGACCATAAAACTGTGAATGTGTGATTAAAATCTAGGGGACCTTCATTTGCTGGTAGTCATGACACAGAATGAGAAGGAACAACGACAAACACTACTACTAATAAAACATTGCCATGTAAACATTATAAATCTGAGAAAATTGAAAGTCCAATTGCATACTTACAAATGTCCTAGCGGCACAAATGGACTTTGAATCAGAAAAATATATGATTGACTATGTACAGTTGGTAATGGCATAATCAAGGGGAATGGCATTGATTTTGTTATCTGAAAGGACAATTCAACATCTATCTTGAAGTATGATGTTTTCTGTGATAGGATAATATCTATCTGCCTTCAAGGAAATTCAAACAATACAGCTATTATTCAAATTGATGCATCAATAATTAATGCAAGTGATAAAGAAATTAAAGAATTCTACCACCAACTTCTGTCTGAAATTGAACAAACATATAATCAAGATGCACTTATAATTAAGTATGGTAAATATTTCTATGGTTATTAGAATACAAGAATTGGACACAAAGGGGAAGGAATAGTATTTGCAAAATTTGGTCTTTGTGATAGAAACAACATTTATTCATAGCAAATACATTTCAACAACACCAAAAGCATCTGTAAATATGGGCTTCTCTTGATGGAATGCACAAAAATAAATTTGATTATAGCTGTGGGAAGAGACTATGGAGATGCTCAACCTATGGAACCATTCACCATTGCGCATATATAAGTTCAAAAATAAAAGTATTATTTTATTAAAGAAAATTAAATCAAGTCCAGGAGGCTCAAAATACAACTTTGGGTCTATCCCACTGGAATTTTGAGAACATCTCAAGAACTGGTTTGATACATTGAAGATGAATGACAGAAGATTTGATGTGCTTTCTGGTCACGTCATAAAATCATTCATCAAAAAAACACTTTTATTGGGGGCTTTTACATCTATTATCACAATCCATACATCGAGCCAGCATGTCCAGCACATTTACACATATGTGGCCATCATCATTTTCAAAACATTCTCTTCCCACTTGATTCCCTGATAGCAACTCCCCATTTCTTCCCCCTCCATTCCTGCCGACACTCCTTTGTGAACCCTTGATAAGTTATAAATTACTTTTTCCACAGCTTACACCATCCCTCATTGTCCCTCTCCTATTTTTCTGTTATTCATCCCTTGGGAGGAGGTTTTAATTGATTCTTGTGATAAATTCCTCTTTCTCCCACCACCCTACCCTAAGCCTCCTAGTATCTCTACTTTCCTTGTTGACCCTGAAGACTTTGTCTATCCTGAATTCCCTGTGTTGCAGGCTCTTATATGTAGCAGTGTGCATGTTGTAATCCAAGGTAGAATTGAGGGCATGACAGTTGTGTGAAGGAAGCACCAAAGAGCAAGAGGAAAGTTGTGTCTTTCATTGGTACTATATTGTACCCTGACTGGTTCATCTCTTCCATATGACCTCTCTTTGAAGAGATGTCCAATCTTCTACAGATTGGCATTGGTTCTCCAATCCATGCTTGCCCTCTCCCCAGTCCATTAACCTTGGGTATGACTTTGTTCTGTATCTGAGATGACTGATACCTGACCCCATCAACACCTATGACCACACAGGCTGGTGTGCTTCTTTCTTGTGGGATCTGTTGCATCTGTTGCATCTGTCACTTTATCTTAAAGCCTTTATGACCCCAAATCTTATATCTTTTGATAACCAGGCACCATGCGCTTTCTTTACCACATTTGTTTATGCACCCATTTTGTCTTCAGCAATCACATTGGCAGAATTCGGATGAACATCATTTATGAAAAAACAAAAGGTCATTAAAGAGACAGACAAGATCAAAGTGGATGCCAGAAAAGACTCAAAAATCCTGCCCTTAATTTAGAGTAGCAAATTCATATGCAAAAGACCTAGAATTGGAAAACCAAAAAGAATGAACAAGTTTCATATATCTTAAACTGAAAAAAACTCAAGCAAAAAAATTCTATAGGCAATACAGAATGATGTCGAACTCATCACAAAATATGGAAATAATACAGAGTCACTATGCCCCAAACAACTAGTTGATACTGGTCTGTTTATAGAAGTAGCACATGAGCATGAATTAGTGGGTCACAAGGAGGAAGTACAAGCTTCATTGAAAAAATTAGTCAAAAGCAAATCACCAGGAAGTTATGAAATTCCAATTAAACTGCTCCAATATTCTGATAAAGCACTTACTTGTCTATTCCAGAAAATTTGGAAGACACCTATTTGGTCAACTTACTGAAAGAGATTCATATTTGTACCTATACCAAAGAAAATTGACCTATCAGATTATTCTGATTATAGACCAATATAATTTATATCACATATTAATTAAATGCTATTTAAGATCATTCAAGTACAATTGTAGTAGTACATTGATAAGGAGCTTCCATAAGTTCAGGTCAGATAAAGAAGCGGACATGGTACACAGATATAATCGTTGCTATCAGATGGATCTTGCTCTAAAGCAGAGAGTACCAGAAAAGTGTTTACTTGTGTAAATGATTGTGTATGTTAAGACAATTAACAGTGTGGACCATAACAAATAGTGGGTATTCTTGAGAAGAATGGGAGCTCCCAAACTTTTCATTGGGCTCAAGCAGAACATGTAAGTGAATTGAGATGCAGGTAGCTTAATGTTCTTGTGTTGAGATATGACCCAAAATGTCAGCAGTTCAAAACCATCAGTGCCTCTTTGGGAAAAAAGGTGGGCTGTTTACTCCCATCAACAGTTATAGATTTAGAAACTCACAGGGGAAGTTCTACCATGTCTTATAGCTTTGCTATGAATTGTCATAGAGTTGATAGCTGATTTTGGACTTTTGTGTGAGCAGAACAAGTGCATACCATGTGGTTTCCAATGAAGAACACTGTGCTTCAAAGTTGTATCGTCTCACCATACTTCTTTGATATGCATGGTCAGACAAGGTGGATTAAATCAAAAAGAATACCAAATCAGTATTAGAGGAAGGATTATTAAGCACTTGCAGACTGCAGATAATTCAGACGTTCATCCTGAAGATAAGGAGGATAAAGCACTTGCTGATGAAGATCCAATCGTTTGGATTGTAACCTTCAGTATGGAATACAATTCTATGAAAAAAAGTTCACATCCTCACAACTGGATAATAGGACACATTATGATAAAGGGGGAAAAGATTAATGTCAAGAATTTAACCTTGCATCATTCATAATCAATATTCATGTAAGCATGATTGAAGATATCAAAGGACTCCTTGGCACTGTTTAAATCTGCTGCACAAGACATATTTGAAGAGCTGTTGAAGAGCAAGGATGTTGTGTAGAGGGCTAAGGTGCTTCCAACCTCAAACCAAAACCAAACTCTTTCCCATGGACTGGAGTCTGACTCCTATCAAAACTGTAGGACAGGGAGAGCTGCCTCTGTGTGTTTTCAACATTATAATTCTTTACAGGAGTAGCAGACCCATTTTTCTCTTCAAGAGTCACATGTGATCTGAGACTGCAGACCTTTGCAACTCATGGTATGTTCAATGACCTCATATGCATGTGAAAGCTGGATATTGAACAAGGAAGACCAAAGAAGAATCAATTCTTTTGAATGATGGTGCTCATGAAGAATACTGAAAGTACCATGGACTACCAAAAGAACAAACAAATCTGTCTTGGAAGAAGTTTGGCCAGGTAGTTGTTTCGAGGAAAAGATGGTGAGATGTTGGACATGTTGTCAAGAGAGACCAGTGCTTTAAGTAGGATGTCACATTCCATAAATTAGAGGGGCAGTGAAAAAGAGGAAGGTCCTGGATAGGAGGTTGTACCATGGCAGCAACCATGGGTCCACACTGAAGAACAATAATAAAGGGGAGATAAGAACCAAGCAATATTTTGCTCTGTTGTTCATTGGGTCCCTAAGAATCAAAACTAACTTCATGGCACTTAATAGCAACATAAATAACATGGCTTGTGTGATTGGTAGGTTTATTGTGCCAATGAGCACATGTGGGATTCACTGAAGGAGAGAGAGGTAAATGGCTCTGCAAGCTTTGCCTTTCTTGTCTCTTGCTCTTTGATGACTGAACTATTGTAGCTTGTTCTCTACATCAATATGCCTACTATTCTACAGGTGAGAACCCTAACCCATGGACTGTGTCTCTACAGTTTGACATTCCTTCAAGACCTGCTTAACCATGCTACTGGAGCACACATTGCTTAAACTGGGTGCTGTCGGACCTTGTCATCTGTGGTGACCAGCCTTGCTGTTTGCTGCCTGTGGTTGGATACTTGAATTTCTCTATAGAGGACTCTGGTGTCCCTAAAGACTCAAAGGAGCCCCTGTGTATTAGCTGTCTAGTGCAAATTAGTAGTACTGCTCTATAGACTAATTAACTATTTCTTAATATATATAATCATAAGTGTCCTGATTTTGTTTTTCTAGAGAGTCCTGTTAAACATAGCTTGTTCAAATCAAGGGGAAAAAAGTATTATTTTTTTCTTCCTATTATGAACTACTAAGCAAGAGCATTAAGCGTTAATATGATTCTTCCCACATAATGCTGTTTTACATTTGTATTTGAAAGATACAGAAATGTAGCTGAAATATTATAGACAGTGTTGGGATTATGAACAAGAGTTGTTCCTAAACCTTAGTTTAACTTGAGTTTGTATCCAAATAAAAATAGTGAAGTCTGATATTTATCTAAAGTTAATTAAACAAATATTTGTCTTAATATAGAAAATATAGTGTCCTTTCATATTCATAAACATTAAAGAAGGTCTTCCACATACAATGAAGCATTTATATTAAATGACATGACAATGATAATCATGTTTTGATATGTGTTGCAAAATAGCACAAGTTTGTTATTATGAACCACTCTGATGTACCTCAATTTTGAGTAAAATTGACTTTACAAGAGCAAGTAGGTAAAACATGTATGTATGGCAGATGTTTATAATTCAAGAACTGCTTGTGACTATGAAAGAAAACAAGAAATGAAAAATAATAATTGTTTTGAACATTTTATTATTCTGTTAATATTGAGATACCATAATGGTGCTTATTTTTCTCTTCATTGTTCAGCTTATTGAAAGATAGATATTTTAGAATTTCTGTCTGCCATATGATGTTTTTATGTTTGAAATGTAGGAAAGAATATATATTTTTGGTAATCAACACTCCTGCTATGATTCCCCTTAGGGAACAGTATTGATGTTCAAACTGCCCAATGCATGCTCTATGCCTAAGTAGTCTGAATGAAGTTCTGAACATATCATTTGTAAAATGAAGGCTTTCATAAAGTGTTTCACAAATTGAGGGATGCTTATATTGACTTAATGGATTTCTGTCTTAAACGCTTTCAATCTCTGCAGATTGAATGTGGAAATCATTCAAATTGTTCTTTTGTTGAGCTGGGCTCTGTGCAAAATGTTTTTGTTTAATTTCAAAAGATTCAATTGGAAAAGGTTGTAGAAAAAGTTGGAGTTAAAACTTTTCCTTCAAAACAGAAACATTAAATGTGTACACAATTAAAATGTGCATTTCTAGTTCTTGCTTCTGTGATTACTGCTGGAACTAAGAAGACACATTTCAATATCAAATACTCAGAGTGTGTTAGGCAATGTTCTCTAGAGTAACAAAGCTAGGAAACATGAATATGTATATATTCATATATATGTGTGTGTGTGTATATATATACACACACAGTGAGAAGGAATACCACACAGCAGTACAAAAGGCTCAGTTCAGCTCACTTTTGTGGAACAGTTAATAAGCTGAAGTTCTTTCAACTCACTGGGGCTGCCAGTCCCAAGTCAAGAAAGCAGTCATGATGATACCCTGCTGGCCTCAGGCAGCAGGTGGGGCAGCAATTGTCAGTAGAGAGAGGGGATAGCCTAGCAGGGCCTGATGGGGTCTTGAGTTGCACTGATGTACCAGCAGCAGCAGTGTGGCGAAGCAGTTCTTGAAGGAATGACACAATCCATGGATTGGCTCTGCACACAGGTATTACAGCACACAGATGAGACGAAGAACTAGCTCAAACAGCAACAAGCTGGACCAATCATGAGAGAGAAAGAGAGAAGGGGGCCAACATTAGCAAGGCCTCCAATCAAGCTGTGGTCTGATTTGGATTCTGTCCAAGTGTTCCTAGGGAAGACTAGTTGGCACAATAAACCACACGCCCATAATCCACTACTTACCAATGTGGCATTTGTACACAATTCTTTAGCCATATATAATTTCTAGACATGAATGAAATCACACCTAATATCATGTATCAATTATTTATATGTATATATATCATGAATATATTTGTATCTGGAATACTGCACATGAACAAACAAAATTTATTCAATAAACACATATAAAGAATAGTGACAAGCACAAATTTCACTGTTGCAATTAACCAGAAGGTGGGTAGAAATACCTTCTTCCACTAACCATTCTGTTTTTCCTTTGCCTTCTGCCAGAACCTCAGTTAGTAATCATTCTTGGCCTGATGGAGGGACCCAGACCTTCATTCCTGAGGCATCTGGGTTATTAGCAGTCCTTTCCCGATTGGGTTGCTGTAACTTGCCATTGACTTTAATCAGAGGGCCTAGTAGTACTGAGATGACCTGGGGACTTTCCAGGATTCCAGACATTTTCTTTTTTTACCTCTGTTATGTAACAGGTCCAATTTTTCCTTGGTAATCAGGATCAATCACACCACTCAGCCCGGTGCTGTCCTTCTTTACCTGTTGATTCAAAGGTATGGGAAACCAAAAATGACCAGGGAGCATTCTTAGTTGCCAGTTCAATGGGATCAGTGATGCATTTCCTGGAACGAGTGTTTCTTCCTTTGGAACTAGCTCCTCTAAGCCTGAAGAGCAGAGGGTTTCTGGGACACTGGGTTATATGAAGAAAATGTGGTATCAGGATTGCATGAGAAAGAGAAGATACAGATCTTCTTGCCAAAAATGAGGAGGACTTACAGCTCTTGCTGCTGAAAATCAAGGATTGCAGCCTTTGCTATGAATTCCAACTCAATGCAAAGGAAACAAGTATCCTCACAACCGGATCAAACATGGTAAATGGAAAAAAAAGATTTAAACTCTCAATAATTTCATCTTGCGAGTGTCCACAATCAATCCTCATCAAAATAACAGTCAAGAAATCAAATAGTGGTGTGCATTGGGGAATCTGCTGCACAAGACTACTTTAACATGTGGAAAACAAAGGATGTTACTCTCAGGATGAAGGTGCAACAAACCCAAGTCACACTATTTTTAGTTGCCTCCTATGCACGTGAAATCTGAGCATTGAAGAAGATTGAAAGATTGAACATTGGAAGATTGAAAATGGATTGATGCACTTGAATTATGATGCTGGTGAAAAATATTGAAAGAGGAAACAAATCTCTCTAGGAAAACAGAATGCTCCTTCAAGGTAGGAATGGTTAGACTTGTTTTTTATGAGCTTAGGATATGTTATTAGCACACTAAACAACAGTTTGGTTTTTTTTACCACTTATACAAGTGCTTCAACTGTTAGTTTTTTTTTTTGCATTAAACCATAAATACAAGTAAACATGGGATCTGTCTGCAATGTGCTAGGATTGACTATAGCCTGGAAAAGGACATCATTCTGGGTAAGGCAGAGGGTCAGTGAAAAGGAGGAAAACTGTCAACAAGATGAATTGACATATTTGCTGTAACACTGGATCAAATATAAGAACGATTTTAAGGGTGGCGCAGGATGAGGCAGTGTTTTGTTCTGCTGTCCATAGCATCATTCTGACTGCACAGCACCTTACAGTATTCATAGTTACTTAAAGGTGGATCATAACAGGGAATTTAACCATATAAATATTTATTTTAAGGTACCGGATACTAAAGGCACAATATTTGGTGTATTTTGTATCAATGCCATAGTATGTGTTTGAGAAAACAGTACTCATAGTTATTTGAGAAATATTTTAGAAATAAATCCATGCATGAAGGAAGAGAAATGCAAAAGATATTTAGGTGTGGTTCTGACTTGAGGTAATAGTAAATTATCAGGGGGGAGATCTGAAATATTATTGAATGTAAAGAAAAGAAAGACATCCCTAAACCAAAACAAAAGAATGGCAATGAGAAGTAAGAGGAAGATAAGAATCTTTTCTTCTAAGAACACCAATCTCCTTTCCTCAGACCAGAACTGCATGGTGTATGGCTCCACTCAGTGAACATTTTGATCAAATATTCTATTGCAGAATCCTAATCTAGTTGGAGAAGAAAGCAAAACAATTTAAATTATACCCAAGAATACACTCTTTCTAGAGTCATGCAAGCTGAATAGACCCCTAAAACTATTTCCCTGGGATAATTCTTTTAAATGTTTATGCCTCCTAAAAGCAAACAATGGTCTGCATTAGTTAAGAATGTCTGCCTTGAGCATTATGCCCTTTCTGAAATTATCTATGTGAAATCAAACAGACAACAGGAACTCAAAAGTTTATATAAGGCCCTTGAGGGTGGGGGAATGATTACTGAGAAGAGAAATGCAGAAAAATTGGACAAGGAAAATTGGAAAGTAGAAGACAGTTGCCAGTGCCACTGAGAGCAGTATATATCTTGAGTATCCATTTTATTAGAAGGCATAACACATATCAGCTCCTTTAGTTTCCTTGTGGGTATGGTCTCCAAAATAGGCATGATTGTTTATATCTATGTTTAAACAAGTGTTAACTTCTTGTGTAAGAGACTTTTCTCAGAGGCAAATCACTGGCTTACTTGAGAAAAGCAGGAAGTTGACTGGCTTTGCAAAACTGGCTGAGACAAGACGTGGCCCACTTGACAAATGCAGATCTATCAGCTTGTCCTCTCCCTGAACTTTTGACATCAGAAAGGCTAAAACCACACTTCCAAGAAAGCCCAGATGTGAAAAACTGTCTTTGGGACCCACCTCCCTTTATGATTGAGTGTGTTCAGAAGACTGAGTCATTAAGTGATGACATCAATCAGGTGATAGTTACATCCCTTAAAGACCTCAACCCAAATTGGAAAGTCATCCTCTGGTTTTTGGGTCCACCCAATCACTTGATCTGACTCTCCAGTTTTCATAGCATTATGAATTAACAATGTGGAGAATCTGCCAGACAGATTTGGAACTTCACATTGTCTTCAAATACGGGAGACATTTCCATGAGGTGTCATAAATTATGTGAGACAGTACAATGAATTGAAGAGTCCTCCACATGGCGTTGGTTTTTTAATTGTCTATTAGCATATTTTAGTAATTGACTACATGCTATCGTCATTTTTGTCTCTTTGTGTTCTATACAGAATGAGAACAATGATTGCACTTGGAAGATCCAACAGCTCTATGGAGGTAAGTGAGTGAATTGTTTCTCATCAAAGTAGGAAGAAGAAAGTGATCTTTATGGATTATGTCGGGCAAATTGTACCTCGAGACCTTGATGTTGAGCCCCTAGGTCCAGTGGCTGATTTTCTCAAGATGTTGCTTATATCTAAGAAGTTTTAATAACATTACCTTCTGCATGCTCCACCACATCCATGAATATATTTTTAATTTTCTCTTTTTATAAGGAACCCTAATGAAACTAAGTTAACTATATTTCCAAGATAACTTGTCTTGAGTCATCTACTAATTGCAAATACATTTTAAACATACTGTTATTGTTATTTTCTTCCTTCCTTTCATTCTTTCTTTCTTTTCCTTTGAATACTTATGCAGGTATGAACTGGAGTCTTAACTAGTAGTGCGTTTTTACTTGCCCATGTAAGAATAGAAGCTTAAAAAAAGAACAAAAGAACAGAAGCTTATTCTCATACTTATGGAGTTCGATTGTCTCTTTTTAAGTGTTTAGCAGAAACATGTTCTCTCTGAAATCCCTAAGGAAAAATACTTTTTTGTCTCTGATTCTGGTAAGTCAGGCATTCCATTGACTTAAAGCCATACCATAACACCATCTACATAAGACCATTTTTTAATGTCTGCTTCTATGCTTCTCTTCTACTTTTTTTTTAATCACTAGACTTGATTAAGACTTACTTCTAGGGCAGTGCTAACTCCTGTTAGCAGATAACATCTTTGAAGATTCTAATTCCAGACATAGACTCCATGTGATCCGTGGGGTTTTCATCTGAAATCTCTAGTCAAATTATTCAACATCATGGTCTCATGCAAGTTTCCACTTACAGACAAGTGGCTGCTATGCTTGAGATGTTTTGGCTAAAATTAAATTTGGTGTCATATATGGAGATGAACTACCACTACCCTCAAAGACATCATTAAGAAGTGGAAAAAGGAATCCATGTGGGGCAAGATATTGGCAATATGAATGAATTTTATTTAGTTTTTGAGAAATCCTACATATTATTCTGAAAAATAAAATCCAATATAAAATGCCCAAAACATGTAAACATACACTTTGCCCAATAGGATAGCCAAATAGTGAATGCATATTTGAAAAGATGCTCAATTTCATTAGTCCTTAGAGACCTGTAAAGACTCAATGAGATATCATTAGATACTTAACACAATGACTAAACTGAATACAAAATTAAGTAAAAAGCAAGTAGATCATTATACCTAGTACTGGAAATTATATGAAAGAGTTACAATTTTTCCAAACTATCATGGCAAGTTGAACTGGAAACAAACAAATACAAACATTTTAGGGAAATATACAGTTATTTGCTATTTCGATGTCTCAATTCGATCTTATTATTAAAAAAAAA
>PVJH01029170.1:0-26416 GCA_004026705.1 Nesogale talazaci | reverse complement strand
CTGCAGCAGTAGCGAACTGCTTTTGGAAGCTGTTTTAACCCATTCTATTCCACGGGCTGCCTCTTTAAATGGCATTTCCATGGATGGGTCTGGTCTTCTTAGGAGTTCATTCATACTTTCCCAGGTGCGCCCCCTGGTGGCCTCCAGTCTGAAGCCATTTGTTGTAATAATTAAAATTACCCTCTGAAAGAGGTTCTGAGGACACCTCGCCCCCCCTCCCAAACCCCCCAGTTTCTCCCCATCACTGGGCTGTCACAACCACTTGCTATTTTTTCTTCTGCATGTCTTTGCTGGTGCACTGTCCGTTTTTTCTCACTAGGAGATAAGTGCCAGGAGAATGGGGACCCCAGTTCTTAGAACTGTTTGCTCCTGGATCTGAATGAGGATCCCTGAGTTAACCCTTGGTCTGTTCATCGCAAGGTCACCCGTTTGAACCCTCCAGGATCTCCTGGGAAGAAAAGTTCTCTGCTCCCATAAAGACTTGCAGCCTCAGAAACCCACAGGCGTAGTTCCTTGTCCTACTGGGTCACTGAGAATCAGACGTCTCAAGGCCAGCGAGTAAGTTATTAAGGGACACCCAACATTTAGGTAATGAATAAAGTTTTGAGTATTGTGACCCCATTGTTCTTTATAAGAAATCAATGAACAAAGAGGAAATGTGTGCCTCTAAATTTGCACAGGATTCAGAAGGGCCTCTTGTTGCGTTCATCCCCCTGTTCGTGATGGGTGACCTGTGGGTCAGAGGACTCACTGGTTTTCCAGAGGAAGACTGCCAGGCCTTTCTGACAAAGGCACCGCTGGCTGGGTTGTAACCTTTATCCTTTGGTTGGTTGACAGCTGAGCGCATTCACATTTTGAATCACTCTGGGGGGTTTGGCACTCTGTACACAGAGGCACCTGCTTTTATCCAGACTCTACTAGCTGCTCAAAGGGCACCAAACAAAAGGATCTGGCTTCTAGAAACCAAAGTTTAGTACATAAAAATCTAAAACCCCATTGCAGAGTCATTACAACATGCGTTACAGAGAACTGAATCTCACAGGGCTTCTAGACTGTCATTTTGACAAGAGTGGATCACCAGGCCTTTTTTCCGCAGCACTTCTGATGGGTTCCAACTATCACCCTTTCAATCAGTACCATTTGTGCCATCTAAGGACTTAGTATGCTTTCTCTCTCTCTCTCTCTCATTTTAACTGCCATTAAGTCGATTCTGATTCATCGTGGGATCCTACAGGGCAGGTTAGAATTTCCCCTGTGGGTTTCTGAGACCTTCACCCTTTGTGGAAGTACAAAGCTTTATCTTTCTTCCAAAGAGTGGCTGGTGATTTTGAACTGCCAACTTGGGGTTAGCTGCCCAATGTATAACAACGACACCCTCAGGGCTCCTTAAAGTTTATGACACAGAACACCCCATAGAAACTCATGTCGACAGCAAAGGGTATCTAGATATATGTAGGGGTATTTCTACCCCTTGTGCCCTAGTGAGACTCTAACTCACAGTCAGTTCCTCCTTAAATTGAAACGTTATGTTTTATATCTTTTAGTTGTTAGGAGTATTATGTTATCTCATTCCTTTTGGTGGTTGAATAAACCCAGGGTTCTTTTTTTCAGTTATGATAAAAGCCAGCAGTTTTAAAATCTCAATAACTTCCTTTCCACATTATCTGTAAGAAAAATCTCAAACAGAGTCAATACATCGTCATTAAGATATTCAGCAATCACGTAGACTTGACGAGTAGATAGAATTCAAAGCTGCATCAACCATAGGATCAAACATTCAGATATAGACATATAGGAAAGGGGCCCGTGGTTCATTGGGTAAGTGTTGGACTGCTAACTGCAGGGGTGATGGTTCACCCCCACCAGTCTGTGCTTGAGAGAAAATGGGAGACTCTCGGATCCTATCAAGATCCACAGCTGCAGACACACTATCTTCAGACCCTGGGAGTGGGGATCCACTTGATGACAGTCAGTGATAGGAGCCGTGCTCCTTCATTCCATCAAAAAGCCAGCTCTGTTCTCCACCACCTTCTAGTTTATGATGTCATCTGCATGAATTATGTTACATTTTAAAGGACTTAATCTCATTTAAAAGCTTAGTGAGAGAAAGATAAGATGAAGGGTTAGGCCACATTTTAATTTGCTCTGAAGGCTGCTGATAAAAGTCGCTTGCAAACTTTACTCTTTAACGAAAGGTAATCCCCCGCCCCCACCCCTTTGCTTGCTTCTCTAGAAGTCAGATTTAACCAAAACTGATGTCACCCTAAATAGTAGCCTACAGCCCACAACCTATGAATCTTGAACTGAGAAGTCAACATTTCCCCCTGCTTATTAATGGTGATAGCAGTTGAGCAAAAACAAAACCACTGACAAAACCCCCTGAGAAACTTGTCCGAGGCTGTTTTTTTCTTCTGTGCCCAAGTGTGGGTCTGTAAGGCTCGTTTGTTTTCCTCTTTTACTTTTAATGGCATGAGTGTAAGGAAGTATCTGAATAAGGGCAAGAATGGTTTTAAAATTCCCAAACACATTTCAGTAGAAACGTATGACCGCCCAGACTATTATTCACAGTGGTTTGAGAGTTCTGGTAGAGGGAGCTGCTTCTTAGTTCTCGTCTTTCTGACTCATAACCATGGAGTTCCCTTCTTAGGAATAGATGGTGGCTTGGGGAAATGAGCATGGCAAAACCCAGCTAATTTGGTCACAGTTCAAAACCAGTAAATTGCTCTTGGAGTCATTGAAAATAGTGACACAGCTTGCCAGGGGACAGCCTGGGGCCTGTGTGGAGAAACGTGGAGAAGATTTCCCTGGAGGGAAATTGGCCTTCTCTGACTTTGTTATTAAAGCTGATCATTCTTGTCAAGATCAGAAATGAGAATATTTTCTTCCAAATGCACCGTACTGAAGTTGCTTGTGGGATAATAAGGATTCCTGGATCCTAGAAGTCTCCTGAAGAAGCCACGGTTCTGCTTGTAGACGTGGAAGGTAATTGTGGAAAGGACCACAATGGCTAACAGGGTGAGAGTTACGGCAAGAGGCACGAGGCTGTGACTTGGTCCTGCAGGGAGATAGGAGAGAGAGGAAGGCGTCAGGCCAGGGCAGCGAGATGGCCGCAGGAGTACCCATCATTTCCCATCTCCTGTCCTCAACCTACCTTCTTTTGGATGCCCTGTTAGAAGGCGAGCATCTGAAATAAGAACACACAAAAAAGAGTATGTTGATTGAAGCTTCCCCGTAGTCAAAGGACGTCATTATGTGTTGAGCATACGACGCTCCACAGACCAGATCTGCCTGCCTGTCTTTACAGGTGACAACCATTTCTAGGCATGGTCTGTGATGCGGCTGCAGCATTCTGAAAGCACAGCTGAGGAGTTGGGACAGAGACCATCTGCTCCCCAACCCCCAATCCCAACCACTTCCTATCAATCCCTTTATAAGAAAAACTTGCTGAGCCCTGACTTACAAGGGCCATCATGAGCACCCACAAACAAACAGACCACACTGATTTTTACCAAAGCCAAGGGCTCCTCTCCAAGGTCAGCCCCGTGCCGAGAATCTCAAAGAGTAAAAGATAAGGAAGTCACAGTTCTGTGGGGCTCTCAAGGGAGCTTGCCCAGCAATGAGGGCCCCCTTCTTCCATGCAGTCAGCACCTTCTCCCTTTTGTGAGCTCAAGAATCCTGGGGCACAAGCAGCAGTTCCTCTGTACAAAAAGAGGGTCCCTGCTGGAGGAGTCTCTACCACAGACATGCAGCCCTTTCAGGTAGATGCCATTTCTCCATCTCGCGGCTACTTAGGTCCCTGTGAGGCGATTGGTGGAAAGGCAGAACGTTTGGAAGGTGCCTAGACTTGTCATCTGGTGACTCCTGGAAAGATGAGTGGATCAAGTCCACTCTCAGGTGTCTGGAAAGGAAGCCCTGGAGTTGTGCTTCTTCAGATGACAATCACGAAAAGCCAGGCCCTCGGTTCCACCAGTAAGCCACACGCGCGGGTCATGGAGCGTTGGAGTGGAGGTTACGGTAACATGACTTCCTTCCATTCTCTTGACCAAGGTGAAGATTCCGGAAAAGATGGAGGTGTGATCCCGTGGATCAATGAGTGGGCATGTGGGCGCACCCCGTGTGCCCTTGCACCCATTCATAAGCTTACAAGGGGTGGAAACAGTGTGTCCACGTTTTTTTTTTTTTAATTTTGGGGGGTCATCACTGCCCCCTGGTGGGAGTGGGAGGCCCAGCCTTGCTCCTGGAGAGCTGCTGCTGGATTTGCACAGCCAACCCAGTGGTCCGCAGTCCCTCACTCAACCACTGCACCACTGGGGCTCAGCCCTGGCCACGTTGTTTTAAAGAGTTTATTTTCGCAACTGAAAAACAGTCTTGGCTAATTCTCCAAAATGACGTGTGTGTGCGCGCGTGTGCATGCGTGTGTGTGTGTGTGTGTGTGTGTGTGTGTGTGTGTGTAGGTGGGTATGTGAAGAGACCTTGCTCAGAGAAACCTGGTGAAGAGCGTTTCCTCTCAGGACAGAGGCCGGGCAGGCGGAGGAAGAGAGTGGAGAGCAGGACATCTGAAGGCCGGCTTCCATGTGGCCTCAGTCGGGACAGGTACATTTCTCACCTGTGGAATCTCAGGCTTCTCTCTGCCCCTTGGAAAGTAGCTATGAAGGACCACTGAGGTGCCTGTGGTCTATAGGAAGCTTCAGCGAACCGTGTTGGCACGAGGGATTCCTGATTTATTTGTGCTTCAATGGGTGCTTCAAGGCCATTGCTTGGACAGGTGATTTACTGGACGGAGGCATGTTCTCCACGGAGCTGATGTTTACTATATCGGGCTTTCAAAAGTGGGCGCTCCCATCGACTGTGTTTCCCTCCTCCATCAAACTATGTCTCACCAACCATCAAGGCTTCTCGATGTCCTTTTTTCCTTTTTAATTATTTCTCTCTCTTGATATCTTTTTGGAATGTAGCTCCCATTTCTCCCCCCCGCCCTCCCCGCACTGGTTCTAGCACTCCAGTGACCACCATCTCTCTGTCTGTCGGGATGACTGTCTACAGCAGAACAATTGATCGACTCAATAAGTGGGTTTTGAAAAATATTTTTTTCAACAAAGATATGCAGGTCAGAGATTTCAAAAGGTTTGTGGGAAAACTCCATGCTCCTTTCACTCAATCTCTCTTGCATTTCCTGGCCAAGGAGCCCTGGGGGTGCCATGGTACCGCAATCTGCATGGTTGGCAGTTCGAAGCCACCACAGCTCCCATTCCCGTAAATTGTGACAGTCTCGGAAACCCCGAGGGAGTTGCTTTGAGTCAGTATTGACTGGATGGCTTGAGTTTGACAGCTTTTGTTTGTTTGTTTGTTTTCAAAAATGTTTCCTAGAACCAAAGAGGAACCTTAAAAATTCTGAGTACTCATCTTCAGGCTCAGATTTGATGATTTACATTTCTAGCTTTATTTGCGTGAGATAAACTGCTTCTGCTCATCAGGTAAACTGCCCCGGTGACCCACAGCCCTGGAGTGACTTTACAATGATTTCCCAGAGACGGGAGGAACGGCGGTGATCGCTGTGACACAAGACCTGACCTCAGCACCTGTCTCAACGTTCCCTGGATACGTGTGTTCGAGGATCTTTCCGTGCTAATGAGGTGGCACACCAGGAGTTATAGGAAGGAATCAGAATCAACACTTTCCCCTGCCTAGACTTACCTGCCTCCATTTTGCATATAAATCCATGTTTTTTTTGACAGGGGGAAAACTCCCATAGTCCTTCTGGGATCTTCAGGGCAACACATAGGTGGGGTTGGAAGAGTTCCGTCTCTGGCTTCCAATCTCCCCAGTTGGACTCATCTGTGGGAGTCCCGTCAAACCACGTCGTGGTTTCATCTATGGGAAAAGTGCACACTTAGTATGCTCAGAGTGCTCTGAACCACACGAGGGACACCGGGCTTCAGGAGACACTCTCCATATCGAACAGTGAGTGGGAGCCAGTAAAAGGAGTGTGGTGGCGCTGTGGGCCGGGCAGTGGGTTGCAGAAGGATGCCGGTTCAAACCCATCAGCCACTGTGAGGGAGGGAGATGAGGCCGAATGCGCCCAGAAGGAGTTAATCTCGGAGACCCTCTAGAGCCTGTCTTCATAAATCTACTTGGTTTACCACCACCCTTTCGCCAAAAGAAATCACTTGGTGCTGCCCTGGTGATGAAGACCTTGTGTGTGATGGCCTGCCATGCAGGATCGGTGCCTTGGACTGACAATGCTGGAGAAGAAGAGAGAAAGCCCTATGGACTGCCAAGGGAGCCACAGTGTGTCTTGGAAGAAGGCAGCCAGCCTGCTCTCCGGAGGAACGTTAGGAGGAGACTTCATCTCACATAGTATCAGATGAGATCAGTCCCTGGAAAAGGATACACGTGGCGGTCATGTATTCATGATGTCAGTTTCATGACTGGGATGTAGGGGTGGAGTCTGGCCTGTTAATCTGGAGATAGCCAATGAGTAGCCAGTGAGGCCTCTGTGTGGGCATGGCTCTCTCCTGAGAATGCTGGGAAGGCTCGCGATATTTCCCAATTGGAGAAGAGAGACGCAACTCTCCGTCACTGGGAGTCAGTCTCTGAGACAATGAACTACTGACAGGACAAGATGGCAGCATCTGAGGAACCAGAAGAGCTGGAGGAGAAGCCATACGGCTTTACCCTGATAGAAACAGACATCTGAAGCTGGAAAAGCCACAGAGAGATCCCTGCCAGCACTGAGATGTTTCTATCACCACTGGATACTGCAGATGGACCCTGAGCCCTGGAAATGAGGAGCCATGAGGGGATTCCTGCCAGCGCCAGGACTCTGCACCCACTAGCCTGTGACTTTGTGAGTCGGAAGGAGACTTTATAGCCTGGTATTGGGCATATGGGCCAACATCGGACTTATGACCTTGGACTGGATAGGGTTGGGATGCTTTCTCAATGTTCCATTCCTCTTGTATATAAACCTTTCCCTTATATTCATGTGTGTTTCTATGAATTTGTTTCTCTAGTCTGCCCGGACTAACATAATACACTTGGTCAAATGGAGGGGCAACCCCCAAAGAAAGCAAGACCCTTAATGAGATGGATTGGCAGAGTACAATGGGTGTAGATGAGTCAGAACAGACTCAATCGTGCTTGACAATGATAATATCTACTTTTCTCCCCCACTTCTTATGGGGGAACAGGTATGCCTCCCATCTTGGTACTCTGCTTACCAAGTGAGCTCTCTTTGCTGATGCAAATGATTTTCTTTGCAAGTACTTTTCAAGAACCATCAATTAAATACAGAAAAGAACACCATGTTCTCAATTTGATACCAATTTCTGGTGTACAGTACCAGTAAATAATATGTCTAATACTGCAATTTATCCCTGAAACATTTCTTTTAGCCCTATGTGCTTTTAGGAACCTGGTGTATTCTCAAGTAAATACTTTTTTTTTGTTTTTCCTTTAATGCAATCACATGGTCTCTGAAAATAAGTCCCCAAGTCATGCACCATTGTCACACTAAGAAAGGGAAAGGAAGTATACAAAATAAATCTAATGTTGCTATTTTGTCTGCTTTTATTTGGGGAATATGGTGAGGGTCAGAGAAGGGTTAGCATCAGACAGAAAGAGAGAGGGGGAGGGAGGAGAGAGAGAAAGAGAGAGAGAGAGAGAGAGAGAGAGAGAGAGAGAGAGTCTTAAAAACTTTCTAGACTCCGTGCTCTTCAGACCTAAACACTGGTCTGAGTGGTTATAAAGTAGGTAATGGAAAACTGAAACTGACTTAAATTCTTTTTTTTTTATTATTATCGCTTTATCAGGAGTGCCTACAGATATTGTAACATTCCATCATTCAGTCGCATGGAGCAGTGTTGTACACTTGTCATCACAATCAGTTTCAGAACATTCTCCTTCTTCTTGACCTTCTTGATTTTGGCTCCCTTTACTTTATCCCTTCTTTTCAGACCCAAACGCATCTATCTATCTATCTATCTATCTATCTATCTATCTATCTATCTATCTATCATCTATCTATCTATCTATCATCTATCATCTATCTATCTAGTAGATAGATATACATATAGATATATGCTGTATCTTACACAATGTAATCCATTCACTTACAATTCTGTTGTGTGCTCCTCTTAAGTGGGGGTAAGCAGTCATCAGTACTATTAGCTTAGCTCCCCTTCCTCCCCTTTCTTTTTTGACACACAAACTTGTTTCAAACAAAAAGGAAGGAAGGAAGAAAAGAGTCAGTGATGCTATCATTGGTCTTTCACGGCAATGTATGCAGGCAGCACTCCCTGGTTCAGACTCATGGGCAGCAGCAACCTTCACAACTGTGCATCACTTTTGCCCCGCCCTCCTTCCTACCCATGTCACTTACTGTTAGCATTGAACTGGGCATTCAACCAGACCATCTGGACAGAAGAGCCTAGAGCAACAAGCTCTTCTAGGAGAAATGCATTTTCAGCTGCATCCTTGATGGTTAAAAGATTAGCTCCTGTCAGAGAGACACATAGCAAATGAGCGAGGAATCATGGTTATGTCTAAGCACAGCTTGAAAGATGCCCCTCATTCCACAATCGAGAAAGTCCAGGCTTTGAAAATGGAAACTTCCAATAGACTTTGTTTTTCCTTTAAAAAATTTCAGAAAAGTCACATGTATTGTAAGACACAAGTTTGCACTGAAGACGTTAAAAGCATAGATGATGGTTTTTAAGGGACTATTTAAATATTCATAATGCAAATGTCTTTAAGAGCAACACAGTGTTGGAGAAACACAGGTTTCTGAGATACTCTCTTGAGTTTTCAAATGCTATTTTGAACCACAGGTCTCATACATTTGTTGGCCCCAAACAAGCAAATGCAATAGGGTTTATTTTTGCCATTCTTTTTGTTGTTCTTAAAGGAACTAAAAAATAAAAATAAATAAAAAACCCAGACAAATGAAGAAAACCGACTTCTTTGCTGAAATGTCAAGAAAGAGCACATGGAGAGAATTTTACCATCACAAAAGAATTACCTTCCTTTCTGCAAAATTCATGAGCTGCTTCAAAACTCATACTGTCTAGAACAGTGGAAAAACTGTAGCAATTGCTTTTAAATTTTGTCCAGGGAATAGATGTTTCAGAGCACAACGCAGGGTGTTCAAATGGCCTTGTCTCTATGAACAAAAAGCAGGATGATTTCAGGGTGGCTGAGTTCATTCGTTGAGATAAACATCGCATGGTATTATATAAAAGACCCAGATAAATATATATAATGAGATTTTTCACGGTAATACTCAGAAAGATTGCATTTAATGCAAATGATTACAAAACCAAGGCTGGTTTATAGCATGTCTGGCAGGAATCATTGGTACCTATACATAATGGCACATTCATGCACAGTTTCATAGGCTTAGTTTGGCTGCTGCTGGGCTGACCGAGGCTGTCTCTTGTGTTTCCAATTAGTGTCCTAGAAATTGGGGCGATGTGATTCACAGAAACAGTGGCGGCCCAGAATGATGCGGACCAAAGAGAGTTGTCGGTGAACTAGAGGTATTTCATGCAGTGCTGAGAATCAGACAGTTGAACAATCCTTACTTGGTCACCAACCTGCGAGAGGTAAGGACTGCGTACAGCACAGGTACCAGAGCAGCACATCAGGCAGACTTTTGTGGGGGTGTGCTCTATTTCAGAAAGCCCACTAAGTCAGCCTCATCCACATCAAGGTCCTGGCTCTGCTGTTTGCCAACAATTTGACTAGGGGCCTATCATGTAACCCTCACATGCTCCGGTCTCTCTGTAATGGTTAAGCAGCTGACTGCTACCCGAAAGGTTGGTGGTTCAAACCTGCTGACTGTGCCTCAGAAGGAAAGACCCAGTGGTCTCCTCTTGTAAAAGATACCAATTTAGGAACCCACCCACGCGCCCCCTGGGGCAGGTCAGTGCTGTCAGAGAGACTCGTTACGAGGGAGAACCAACAGTAGGGCACACAGCATCAGCTCAGAAAGGTAACTTACAGCCATAGTTTTCTTACAAGTTGTTATAGAAGTTTAAATGGGTTGGCACCTGACACGCATTAAGTGCTAGTTAACCCCATGATTACTAAAAAAAGAAGATCCACGTTCCAGTGTTTCTGAAGCAGAATCATGCTTTTTCAATATAGATGGAGACCATTTAAGAGTTCTAACATTGAATGATTTGATCCAAAGTTACACAGGCCTGCCATTGGGTTTATAACATTCAGAGTCTAAATACATGCCTCAAAACTGCTACATGAGAGACTTCAAAAGAAGATCAACTTATATGAAGGACTCTTCATTGCTCATTGACTTGACTTTGACCCCTGGCGACCTCTGAGGAGGAGGATGGCTCTACGGGTTCCCCAGACGGTATATCTTTAGGGGAGTGGGCAGTCTCATCGTCTCCCGCAGAGTGAGGGACTGGTCTGTGCCTGGCCATTGAGGACCTCTAGGTGAACAGAATCCCTCAGACCATTCCGTGTTCTCGGAATCTGAAGTCAGTACAGGATGAATCACGAGAGAGGCCAGTCGGTGCCTCAATCAACGGGTGTGTCTGCGAATGAGGAAAGGGGTTGCTGTCGATGGACAGCGGTGAGAGCCTCGGGCTGCTTTGAAAAGGTTTGAAGTGAAGTTTCGTGTTTAAGTTCCAGGGGTTGAGCCAGGTGCACTTTAAATGTAAACAAGCTATGTACAGTGAAGAGCTATCACATAGTCAACATCCGAATGCTATCAGCTATCGCCATCATAGTCATGAGGATGATTATGGCCCTACCCAATTCATCTTTAAATATAATTTGACACTTGGTCTTTAAGACCTTTAACTACTTGTTCTCAGCCCAGTCTTCTAGGCTCATTTCTACGTCACTCTTCCCACTCATGTGTGAGGCAGCCACGTTTCTGCGCTGGCTCCCCATCACACGTGTCCAGCATGCTTTTCCTGTCCTGTCACACTTTTCTGCTCAGGGTGCCTCTTACTGCCCATGACTGCTTGCTGGTATCCCATTCATTTTTCCAGGCCATTTCTCCACCATTAGGGGCTTCAGAAAGAACTTTCTATGTTCTCCAAATAGATGGGTTCTCCCCTGCCCCACCTCTCCTAACATTTGGTAGCTCTCCCTGGCATAATACTGCTTGACTCCTTTATTTCAACATCGTTGCCAGGGCCAGAGACCACCTTCCCTGCTCATCTTCCTATCATCTGTTTCGTGCTGGGTTTGCTGCAGCTAGCTAGTGGGCAGACAGGACTTCTTGAGGCAAACAGAACTGCACCCACCTGCAGGCACGTGGCAAATGGCCCCCGACAGGAATGACCCGCAGGCGGTGCTGCTCCAGCGTCCTCTGGTGTTGGCGAAAACACAGTCGCCAAGGAAGGCGGACTCCTCATCTTTCCAGTGGGTGAATGAGGACCTTGCGCCATCAGACCAGACAAAATGGAGACCATTCTGTGGAGGGAAACTGGACTATCACTTTGTGGTCCACTCTGTGGGGAACCTCACCCAAGGCTCTCCGCATGTCCCAGACTACAGACATAGATTTATATTCCCACGCCTCTCTCAAGGCTAACTGTGGATACAGCCTAACAGAAAGAACGACCCAGCACAAATCAAATTGTTAAAAGTTCGGTGGAAGCCTTGGTCTTTCATGGTCGTATCTTTTTCCCAGTCAGCAAGATGGGTGAAGTGCAAACAGTACCTTGCTCTTTCCACCAAACTCGATTTCACATTGAGCTAAGATTAAAGGGAAAACATAAAAGCAGTAAAGACAACCTGGTACATTTTTTAATACTCCCTCTTGGTATCAGGAAAATCTTTCCAGGTGTGATATAAAACCCCAAGGCCATAAAGCAAAACTGGCTACTTAAAGTATCTGTGGTACAAGAATATAATAAATCAAGAACATCTGACCAGGGAAAATGCTCTTATTTTTTAGTCATTTACTTAAAGAACTCTCACAGAGCAACAGAACACACACACACACACACACACACACACACACACACACAGATAATGGACAAAAAATGCAAGATCACAGTAAAAAAAAAAAGAAAAGCCAGATTCAAGAGCACCTTTGTCTTGAAGGAATCATGCTAAAATCGCCACAAGACAATGATAGTTTGCCTATTCCCCAAGCAGGGATTAACGTTTTGATAAGTCTGGCCAAGATGCAGGGATACTACATTGTTATCGGCATATAAATTGGTACACATTTTTGGCGGGCAATTTGGCACTGCTTGTTAACATTTAAAGCATGCTCAGCAATTTCACTTCTGGGACTTCATCCTAATTGCACAAAGATATTTGTTGTTCATTGTAATTGGTAATTGTGAAAACCAAGGAGTCGAATGACCTGTTGTGGGGGAATGGTTTCACAAAGTGTGGTACATCTTTATATGTCCCTGCTACCAGGAATGAGTTAGAATTTTATGTGCTGCTACAGAAAACTGCAATTGGTATTTTAAACAAACATCCCCCAAAACAAAACAAGTTTCAAGAAACTTTGGAAATGTAGTGTGGTCCCTTTTGAGTCTAAAAATGATGCATGTGGACATACCTTACACGTAGATAATGGAGAAAACTTTCTAGATCACACATGAGAAGACTTTGTGTAGCTGACTTTGTGAAATAAAGCTAGGTATCAGTTTAGAATTGATTCTGTTTCATTGAAAAGAAATCTTACTGTTCGAAGCACATCCATGAGCGGGGGGCGGGTGAGGGGGCGGAATCCAAAACAACCTACTGTATATGCTCGTGTATAAGCTGATTCTTTCTGCACATTTTAAATGCAGTATTTAAATTAGATGCCTCGACTGATATCCGGGTCATCTTATACTCAAATTTATACAGTATGCTAATGTCAAAGCGTATGATGTCAATTATTACCAAAACTTCATGGTAAGAAGCGTGATTCACTTTCCTTTGGAGATGTTTTCCACTGACAAGTTACCTAATTAGAGATGCTTCAGGTTAAGATGACTCCCCTGCGTCAGTGTCCTGAGAAACTCAAAAGTTCTCTCAGAACCGTTGAAGGAGATTCATAGTTAGAAGTTAGTCAAGTTGGTGTTTACCTCCCCCTCCCCCAAATAAAAAAAAGAGTATCCCTGTATTTTGTCGTCACAGGCTGCTCATCAGGTTGACAAGTAGCTACTTGACAAAGTAATGATGAACATCATCACATTTACTGTTGGTCCCGGGAGCATCTTTCACTCTGCTACACACACTGTCTTGATCGGTTAGGGGGTAAATGCGAAACTCAGTTTTGCGTGGATCTGCTAAGGGAAGTGACTACCTACGTCTGTGGTGTACAGCCCAATCCAGAAGGCGCGTCCCAGCCGGTTGAGGATCACTGTGAGGAAGGCTTGATGGTACTGGTCCGTAATGCTGACCAGCTCTGCTCCGTGCAGCCGGCAGGTTTTCATTGCTGTATGCCAAGTCATGTTGGCATGGATTATTTTGTAAGTCCGGTTTCCATAGTCCAATGTATTGGGAACGGGATACATATCAGACTTGTTTACACTGTGTCCAGAAGTATCTAGGACAGAGTAAAACAAGAGCAAAAACCATTTGAAGCATCTGGAGGAGAAAGGGGAAGGTCAACCTTAACACTTCTGTCCACCGTGACCCATGCTGACACACCTGGAGCTCTCCTAGTGGGGCCGTGGGTTCACCAGTGCCTGGTTGCTCATGCCAGGGAATTTTTCTGCCCAGAATTCCTTATTTCAAAATGGGGACATGACCTGGAATTGTTACGAAGTGTTCAAGAATTAGAACACTTAAGGAATTTAATGACGGGGTTCTTCCAAATGACACCAGGAAACCGGTGCATTTCTGGAAGCTTTCTCGCTTTTGAGAATTCTTATCCAAGAGGCTACTTTTTGGTGGAGCTGAGAGAGACCCTCTCAGGCATGTTTCACTGTGCAGGTACAAAGGAGAGCTCACTCATAAAATATGCTCAAGTTTTCTGTAGGAGCAGACTGCATTGCAAACATTATTCTGTAAGTGGAAGTTCTCAGATACAGGACTTTAGGAGACTCCCAAGACAGTATGACAGTCACTGCCAGACTTAACGTTTTGCCTGTGCCAATTCTTCTCTAGGGTTGTGAGTTGATGCTGAATGTATTAAAGAGGTCACAGGCACAAAACACTAAGAAGTTCAACTCATAATCCAAATAAGCATATATAGAAGGGGAACTTCTAAGAGTTCATGGGGAAATACCCTTATCCTTTAATTCCATTTCCCCACAAACTTTGGGAAGCCTCCCTCATGTTAGGCTGATCAAAGTTCTACAAATTCCCAGTCACAAGCTATGGCCCTGCAGGTAGCATGGTTTAGATCGCCTAGGGCCCAAGAAGAGCAAAAACAGATACTACCGGTTGTTGTTATTGTTCCTGTTTTCCTCAGTAGAGGTTATACTCTTTGTAATAGTGGCTCTGGCAGTCTTGTGGAGTCGGAATTGAACTGCTAACCACAGCACTCTAAAAACCACACTCACTGCCAGTGAGTCAGTTCAGAGTCCTAGCCACCCTGTGAGTAGAACTACCTGGGGGATTTCTGACACGGTAACTCTTTATGGGAGCAAAAAGCCACCTGTAAACCTCTGACCTTGCGGTTAGCAGTCCAACGGGTCACCGCTATCCCACCCAGGCTCCGCAAGGTGGGCTCAAACTCACAAACTGTCCCACGAGAGAAAGAGGAGGCCCCTGCTCTGCTCTGCAGTCTGGGAAACTCCAAGGCCACTGTGAGTGGGAGGGAGCAGAGGGCAGTGGGTCGGCTTTGGGCACTACAGCAGAATGACTTTGGTGGCATGTCATACCAGATGTCCTTGCACGTAAGACCGTCAGCTCTGGAAACATGCCACATTTAGTTTCCGAAACCATTGCTAAGGTTGCAAGAAAGAAGTGGCACGTATTAGCTGATATCTCTGGCTCTCTTCCATACTGTTTCAATTTTTTTTTTCAATTGCCAGTTCAGACACCTGATATCAGGCTAATTAAATGTAACACAGCCTTTGGAATGATGACTACGAAAGCACAACCTTGCTCACCCTCCCAGTGGCCCAAGCCCTACGATGGGGCATGATATGACTGAATAGTTGTAAAGTGAATCAAACAAACAGACAAATAGATAAATAAATGACCGGCGCTCTTAGGTGTGAAACTATTTGCTATAGAGCAGTGTAAAACATATATGAAAGAGGGCTGAGCCCCAGGGACACAGTGGTTGTGCGCGGGACTGCGGCCCACTGGGTTGGAGGCTCAAATCCAGCAGCAAGGCTGGGCCTCTTACTCCCACCACCAGAGGGCGGTGATGCCCCACCCCCCCAAAAAAAACATATATGAAAGAGATGAATGAACCACGGACATAAAAAGTAGTAAAGAAACTAAATATTTCTTACCCTGAATTTTTTCACAAACAAACCCATAACCTTCTTTTCCACAGTCTTCAAAATACCATTTTCCAGTGAAATGAAAATTAGGATTACTTGACAGCAAGGCACAGAGAGGAATGTTGTTTGTAACTCCGGTGGTGTTATGATGTGGAGTCTTGAAAAGAATATATAAATGTTACGCTCAAAATAGGTCTTTGAAATTTTAATCAGAATGTAATTTTCTGATTAAAGGCCAATTACTATTCATTTATTTAGCATTAAATAAGCCTGTTCACAATTCATTTTCTAACTTACAAAGCAAGTAATTATTGTGATGGGTAAAGTAATTACATTTCTGGAACACGGGAGAATTAGATGGAATAACAATATCAAAATTAATACATACATTAACAACAGATGTACACATTTATGAAAACATTAGTCAACACATTTTGAATAGAATCTCATGCTAAAGCCATCTTATAGAAAGTAAACCTTGAGACTTACATTTGTTATCGCATATGGAGACCAGTTAGAGTACCCGACAGGCTTCCCATTTCGCCATTTTTCATAATCATCATTTTGTAGCCCTATCCACATATGAGTGGTCTCGCCAAAAAGATTCATAGTAATGAAAGCTGAAAAATACAGGAACATATTACCATATTTAATACCATATACCATTTGGATAATCACTGAGCTCTGTTTAGAACTATGATTATATTTAAATGACAGGCAAACATTAATTACAAATCAACTGTAGCAATCTGTTATTTTGTTCTGTTAAAGTAATACAGTCTCTTTCACTTTCATTTCACTTAAATTGACAGGAATTAGCTAGCTAAGCCTGGGGTTTCATTATATCATCAACAAAACAACTTCCAGTGTTCAGCATCACTTTTCTACATGAAATGATTTACACACTGTGCACCCACTTTTTACTTATCGAGTGTCTCATTATTGAGTAGCTTATTCTCCAACATCTCACATTTATGACAATAGTAATACTTTTTGACTACTTTGTGCATTAACAATATAACCCATGTTTCTGGGTGTGAGGCACGCTGGCTCTGACAGCTACCATTATTTATCAACTTGGCTGGACCTTGATTCTTGGTGCAATAATGTATTCATCGTCCATTTTGTCATTTGACATGAAAATCTTCCATTTTTGCATAATGCCAACTTTCATAGAATGACCTGGCCACGGTTATGTGACTAACTATGTTGACAAGTGGGGAGTGGGTGTGTGTATGCTGGGAAATACTATGAGGTTAAATATAAATTGAAGAGTACTGATAAATTTTTAAAAATATATTTACATTATACAATTAGAAATGACTATTTTCGATTGTTTGAGTCATTTAAACATACAGATAAATAGCTACCTCCATTTGCTCCATTATTATCGGTAACACAAAAGATTTTAGAAGTCAGCAGTTTATTAGAAATGCAGGATCCTAACTCTTATAGATGTCACTAAAAAGCAAACAAATGACTTTTTGAACAAATGTCAACATTCTATGCTTCAGCAATAAAACTCTTCAAGCATTACTTTGGAAATGTTGAGATTTTTTTACGATTACGTGTATATCTATTGCGTTATTTGGTATCTTGGCCTGGTTCAACAATGAGTACTGTACCTTGCTCCACCTCACTCTCGATGGAGACCAGTGTGCCCCCCTCTGCCACACAGAACCTTTCAGCCGCTGTCCAATTCTTCTCATGGCTTGGATCTTTGGGGGTTTTCAACAAAAGGCACTA
Organism: Nesogale talazaci; assembly: GCA_004026705.1. Taxonomy (NCBI): domain Eukaryota; kingdom Metazoa; phylum Chordata; class Mammalia; order Afrosoricida; family Tenrecidae; genus Nesogale; species Nesogale talazaci. The sequence goes on along the minus strand of PVJH01029170.1, from coordinate 9,284 downwards.
CCAAGAAATGTCAAAACCAAGTCTTCAGTTTTGTATTTTTCTAAAGAGAGTGAAAATTTCCCAAAGATATTCCAAGGTTGACCGACCCTGGAAAACTCTCTGAAATGTTCTTGGGCAGAAATAACCACCAACCCTCCCCACCCCGTGCCCTTCACCTGTTCTCAACCACAGAGCAACCACTTTCAAGGTGAGGCAGTGGCGGCGTGCACTTGCCTGTAGCAGGACTGGACACAAGATGTGTGTGTGGACAGGACTCTCGGATACTGGATGCTCTTAACCAAGTCTAGAGTGCCCACCCTGAATGAAGCCAGTCTGATTAGATTGGGCGAGATCATCGAAAAACAAAATGTTCTGGGGGGTGAAAATGAACAGTTCGTTTCAGTTATATTTACAAATCCATGACCTCGCTTGGAAGGAAGGATGGGTGTTAAGGAATCAAACGATATCCAGGTATTTAAATTCATCCTAACACTTGGGATGGAACAGTCAGTAAACTTGTCAGCAGGAGCCGGGAAGGGTAACATCACCGCATGGGAAGAACTGGAGGGAATTATGCTAAGTGAAGGTAGTCAAGTGCAAAAGGACGGGTACAACATGAATTCGCTGAGGGGAGTGTATTGTTTGTATCTCCACAGCAAAAGAGGGACCAAACTTAAGCCCGGCGATCCAGGATGTGAATGCAGTATGGCGACATGAAGTGGGGAACTCACGAAGGAGTCTGAGCGCACAACCCCAATCCCAACTACAGGGGCAGCCACCTCTCCACCAGGGGAGTTTACCTTGGAGGTCAGCACTTGAAGCTGCAGCTTGGGGAGTGAGAGATGCCTGACCAGAACACATGAGAACAAATGAAGAGGGAGGAAGAGAGAATAGAGAGCATCCTGGTCCACTGAGCCTTCAGGACAATACTCCCACTCAGAACAGTCGAAGCACAAGGAGGATCATATGGCCAGCCCCACTATGAAATACAGCTACCATCGCTGACCCAAGGCCTTTCGGGGTCAACAATGGAGAAACAGGGTCAGGATTATTCCCTGTCTGACACAACCACACCAGGAAAAAACACTAAGGGTATGCAACAGAGCGTGGAGCTCCAGATGGAATGCAGGGGTAAACTTTGGGGCCAGGGAGTGGCACCCCATCTGACTCAACCAGGGGACACTCATGGAGGTCAATGAACAGACCTTGAATTATTAAAAAAAAAAAAAGAGCTGGAAAGAGAAAGGATAAGGCAGGCGGGAGGAAAATCAGGCCAGAGCATGACTGGGAAGGCCAGAAGAAGAACCTGAGGGAGGTGTCTGCCAACACCATCCAGGAGGAAAGAAAGGAACAGGCAACGAGAGAGGGCAATGGGCCGTTAGCTTACGGTTACTCTGAGGGAGCTGGTGCCTGTGGCATGGCAAGGGTTTCTTTGTCTCAGAGTGAGAAATGGAAGGGTGCCTCCGCCCGTTAACCTTCAGTGGCAATCCCCTAAAGGTGCCAACAGCGCCCTCGGGTGCTAACTGTAAGACCAGAGACCTGAGTCCACCCAGAGATGTCTCGGAAGAAAGGCCTGGTGAATTACTTCCAGAACATTAGCAGGAAAAATGATACATCCCACAGTTCAACTGGGCCTCCTAGGGGTGTGTGTCCACCCCTAGGACAGCTACTTTAAAGGACCTCTAAACCCATTGGCAGGATCAAGGAGAAGAACAGGCTGGATCAGGCAAGGCTGTAGGGAGTCAGCAAAGAGGAAAGTATGATTGTGTGAAATGTGAGGATTTTTCCCCCCTTCAGTGAAATTTGACAATCTCTAGAGACATTTTACTTGCTAAAAGGTGGAGAGTGGGCAGCTACTGGCATCCAGTAGGTAGATGCGAAGGTGGGGTGGGGTGGTGTCACAGAACTTTCTACAAAGTGCAGGAACGTGCTCACAGCAAACCATCAGCACCACCCAGCAAACCAAAAGCACCACTTTTCCCTTTACAGCCCCCCAGAATCCTCCCTGATCTGCCCGGAAGGTGAGTTTCCCACAAAGAGGAAGTGCCTCTTTGCCTCTTCAGATGCTTCAGAAAGAAATGAAATTGGGTTTAAAGAAATGTTACTTTATAATAATTTCCTTTTTTTTTATCTATTTCTTTTCCTTTGCCTCTGTCTTCTAATTACATATTCCAAAGAGTGGCACATCCTAATTATTAGAGGGTCTTATCACTTAATGTGAATTCACCCCGTGGTCAGATAGTGCCACTAATGAATCATTCAAAAACACTGAGGTTCAGGCAGCTCCTTAAAGCAGTCCAGAAAAACACCCTCTGGCCCCTACCAGAAAAACACCCTCTGGCCCCGACCAGAAAAACACCCTCTGGCCCCTACCAGAAAAAAAAAACCCTCTGGCCCCTACCAGAAACACACACACACACACACACACACACACACACACACACTCACATGCTTGCCTTGGCCTAAATTTGCTAACTTGACCATGGGACTTTCTATCAGCAAATCTTCATTATTTCCCAAAGCACCACATATTTATTCCCCTTTTCTGAAATGACATCAGTGACAGTTAAAGAGGAACAAGATGAAGGACAGCACCCTGAATGTCAGACTGTTTATTTACTTACTAATTTGCAAAGTGAGAGCAGATTCAAAGCATCTCTGATTACCGTTGATATTCCAGATGACTTTTGAATGTAAGAGATTCAGATGCTTTTTGTTCTCAGAGTCATTTTCAGTTCAGCTTTTGCCAGTGATACTCATGCCTCCCTCCTGCCCCCACCCCACTGCTGACAAGGAATGGCTCTGTCACCAGTATTAAGGGAAGGGAGAAACCTGATGAGTCTTCATCACTCTCCCATCCTATCACTGCTGCCGCTCTCCCAATGGGGCACTTCATTCCTCTCATCTCCTCCCCTCGCCCCTGCTGCTGTCTCTACCACCATCAGTGCAGCTTCAGCTACAATCGCCTGCCTGGATGATTACAGTAGTTTCCTCACAGCTCTTCTTCTCCTGGCCCCTCTCCCAGGTATTCTTGCTGCTGCAGTCTGAGGGGTTCTTTTCAAGACCCATTCCTGGTAATGCCACTATCTGGTTTAAAACCCTTCAGGGGTCTTCCACTGCTCTTAGGTTAAAACCCCCAAAGCTAACAGGACAAGGTCCTGTGCTTCCTTTTATTTCTGAAAGATGCACCAGCCTCTTTGGCGACAGGACTTGGCTGCATGCCATCCCCCCTCCCTTTGTCAAACTCACTCCCTGCCACAGGGTGGATGCCAACTCTCAGTGAGTCTGTGGGGCACAACAGAACTGCCCCTGTGGGTTTCTGAGACTATAATTCTGTTCGCTTTTTCTTTTCCAGTGTTTTGGCACTTCATCTGCATGCCATACCATTCAATCATATCAAGAAGAGTTGTACAATCATGCCCACAATCAATTTTAGAACACATCCTTCTTTGCACTCATTGTTATTTGTGTGACTATTATTTTTAATCGGGGCAAATATACACAAGAGTACAAATGACACTTGCTGGAGGGGCTGTGGGGAGATAGGAACTCTTATCAGGTGCTGGTGGACCTGTAGGTATATACAGCCATGATCGAAATCGATTTGGTGATACATAAAACAGATGAAATTGAGGTACCATATGCCCCAGCAATGCTCCTACTGAGCATAGACCCAGAAGAGGCAAAACACAAACCACGGCCAGATGTCTGTGCTCCAATGTTCATCCTGCCACAGTTCACATTCGTAAGGCATTGGAAACAACCCAAATTTCCATCAATGGATGAATGGATCAAAAAAACGGTGGTACACACATACAAGGGAGTACTATGCATCCTTAAAAATGCAGTGACAAATCCATGACCCACATTGTTGCATGGAAAGAACTGGAGGAAATCATGCCCAGTGAAGTAAGCCAAGTACAGAAAGACAAGTACAACATGAGTCCACTGAGGTAAGGTTTAAAAATGGGGCAAAGGGGAAAAGCTACTGTATAAATAACATTCGTGGAGTGAGGTCCAGGTATTATGGCAGGGGGGAAACTCAATCCAACTAAATAGGAGGGGGCAAGAAAAAGAGAGAAAAAAATAAAAATACATGGGTAGGCAGGGATCAGGGCACTAACCCACCTAAGAGAGAGTATTGCTTATATCTCCACAGGAGAGGGAGAGAAAAACCAGGATTCAATCTGATGCACCAAGACGTGAACCAATAGAAAGGTCTATGGGGCTGGCCCCAATCCCAACGATGTGGACCGCCCCTCCCAAAAGAATGCACTTTGGAGCAACAGTGTGGGGAGAGGGGCACTTCTGATTAGAGCACACAGGAAAAATTAAGAGAGATGGAGAGAGACAGGAACACATCCTGACCCATTGTGACAGCCACGAATCTGGTGTCAATATGTTGATTGGTAGTGTAAGGATGGAGTCTAGCCAATGAGATAGCCAATGAGACCTCTGTGTGGGCATGGCTTTCTCCTGATAAGTCTGGGAAATCTGGCTGTATTTCCCTCTTGGGAGTGAGAGACTTACGACTCAGTCCCTTGGAGATGCTCTACTGACAAGACACAAGGCTCCCTTCCTGTGAGACATCCTGGAGAAGAAGTCACATGGGCTTACCCTGATGGAACCAGACCTCTGAAGCCAAAAAGCCACATAGAGACTCCTGTCAGTGCTGAGATGCTTGAGAAGCCACAGAAAGGTTCCTGCCAGTGCTGAGATGCTTCCACCACCATTGGATACACAAGACTCTGCACCCACTGGCTGGTGATTATCCTGGTGTCTCATGTACCTCAGGACTCTGAAGAAGACTTTACAGACTGGTATTGGACAAATGGGCTAATATCATCTGTGGGCTTGAACTGAATTGGGTTGGGATGCTTTCTCAATGTTTCATTCCTCTTGTATATAAACCTCTCCCATATATACATATGCGTGTTTATGAATTTCTCTAATCTACCTGGACTAACACACCCACTATGCCCCAAGGACAATATTCCTTCTCAGAGCAGACAATATACAGAGAGGACCATAGAGCTGACCCCACCATTAAACATGAGGTCCCTCACTGAACCATAGCGCTATAGGGGACAAAACTGGAGACACAGTGTGGGAATTGTGCCCTCTCTGACCCCATCACACTGGGGCAAAACATTAAGGGCAAGCAACGGAGCAGCAAGGGGAGCGAAGTGATGAAATTACCAGAGAATACAAAAATAGACTCTGGAGACAGAGTGTGGCACCCCATCAGACTTGACTGGAAAACACTAGTACAGGTCAACAAACAGACCTCGAACTATTTATAGCTTTTCTATTTTTATTAGTGCTTTCTTTTTGTTGTTATTGTTTCATTGGTTTTGGCTTCCTTTGTTTTTTTGTTGACTTTGCCAGTTTTTTGTGTAATTATTAATGTCTCTAAATTTCTATCAAGATAAGATAGGTGGGATAGACAATTTAGAGACAAAAAAAATGGACCAATGGTTCTGTGGGGAATATGGGAGAACGGGAGGTGGGAGAAAGGAGGGAGCGGGGAAACCAAACCATGAACAAGGGAGCTACAGTGAACTAAAATCAATAGGGAGAACAAGGCATAGCACGCATACTGGAGCTTAATCAAGGGCAGAATAGCAGCAAGGAATTGTGAAGTGCAATGAAGGCCGAACATGCTGGTAGGACAAGAGGAAAATAAAAAGAAATAGAGGAAAGAACCAGGAGGCAAAGCATATTTATAGAGGTCTAAATACATGCATAAACAGATTTAATATAATACTATATCATGAGAGGGGAATAGAACTATGTACATACATTTATATGTTAAGACATTGGGCCTCAACTCAAGTACTCCTTCAACACAAGAACACTTTGTGCTAATAATCCGGCATTCTGTGAGACTCAACTTCCCCGCATGATCGCTGAAGGCAAAGTGGGTACATAAGCAAGAATGTTGAAGAAAGCTGATGATATAGCATCTGGGGGCTTAAAAGCTTAAAGATAAACAAGCAGCCATCTAGCTGAGAAGCAACAAAGTCCTTATGGAAGAAACAAACCAGCCTGTGTGATCATGAGGCATCAATGGGGTCAGGTATCAGGCATTGAAGATCCAGAACAAAATCATATCCAATGTGAAGGCTGGGGGAGAACATGGGGTGGGGACCCAAAGCGCATCTGTAGACAATTGGACATCCCCTCAAAGAAGGGTCACAAGGAAGAGATGTGCCAGACAGGATGCAGTCTAGCACTGAGGAAATATACAACTTTCCCCTAGTTTTTTAATGTTTCCTTCCCTCCTACCATGACCTCAATTCTATCTTAAAAATCAGATTAGACCAGAGCATGCACACTGTTACAGATAAGAGCCCAAAACACAGGGAATCCAGGACAGATAAACCCCTCAGGGACAACAGTGAGAATTAGAGATATCAGGAGGATAAGGGGAATGTGGGGGGAGGAAGTGGGACTCGATCACAAGGATCAACATATAACCCTCTCCCAGGGAAGTGGGTGACAGAAGACGATGTAAGATATGAAAATAATAGTCTACAACTTATCAAGGGTTCATGGGAGAGGGATGGTAAGGGCAGGGAGGAAGGAAAAATGAGTTGCTGATATCAAGGGATCAAATAGAAAGAGAATGCTTTGAAAATGATGGTGTCAGCAGAAATGCCAATGTACTTGACACCACGGATGAATGTGTGGATTTTGACGGGACATGTAAGAACCCCAGGTAAAAGCATTTAATAAAGGAAACAAAGGTGGCAACAACTGAGTAAAATAAAAAAATAAGGATTAATATTTCGAGCATGACAGAAAAAAAAAGTGAGGAGGTTTCCTCCCCACATAACCAAACATGGAGCTTGAAAATTGGTTGTCCCTTAGAAAGAGGAAGTTCATACTAACATGCCAAATTATGACACATTTTGGTTTTTTAAAATTATCAAAGGAATGAACAGTTAAATGGTTTTAATTGTGATGCATTCTAATTGCTTCTTCCGAAGGTCTATAAAGTTATTTTATTATAAAACACAGGAAGGGGAGAAAAAGTCTAGCCTTTAATTGAAAGCAGTATTTGGAATAATAAATCCAGTTTACAATATCCCCACTGGTGATTTTTAAAGACTATTCAATTCTACATGGGAGGAGCAGCTTTATGAGGCACAAGATGACATTATCTGAGACCAATACAATAACACTAAAGAAAAGGAAGCCCTAGAGAGGGGTACAAGAGTTATAAGCGATAAATACTATCACAGTCCCAATCCTGCATTATCAGAAATAGCAAACTAGAAGTGGATACAGAGGCCAACAGGCAGGCGTAGGTAAAAGGACTAAACTCAAGAGCATATGTAGGTCTGAGAGATGATATTTCTATAAACGTATTTGTATGTGCTGTACGTGCACACAAGAGCTGACGAGGTACAAAGGCAAGTGAGTTTTTTTTAACCATGGGCAAATCCCTGGGGGGAATGAGTCACTGGACTTAGAGCTTTGGGGCTGTAGTCTGAGGCACATCAAGGTCAATAGCCATAACATGGTTTACAAAGGCAATACTCCACGTTCTATCTTGGTGAGCAGTGATGAGAGTCTTCAACATGAACCATCTACCATGCTACTATTGGTCCCTCTCTGGAGCAAAGAAGAGTGAAAGGAATGAAAAACACATGGAAACAGTTGGTCTCAGAAGACTGTGAATCGTGCAAACCTCCGCCATCACTGGAGACCAGAAGAACCAGATGGTGCCCAGCTACCCCTGCAGGCTGCCCTGAAGGGACCACAGTGGAGGAGCCTGGATGGAGGAGGAGAAACATGTGGAAAGAAACTTGAAATCAGGAAAAATAAATAAAACCAAAACGATCAGGCTGGTTGGTTTGACAGGGATCGGGGTGATTCCCTGAGACTGGAGTGTTTCCCTGGAGACGATGGCTGTGAGTCACTCTTCAGGCTGAGAACAGAATTCACCCTGGGGCTCACCTTGTCAGCAAACAACACAAGGGCCTAGAAAGCGCACAATGGCACCAGGGTAGTCCTGGAGCCTGAGAATAAGAAACCACAGGATACCCACAGGGCAGCATTTGTCCATTTGTCCTGGTGGAAACCGCAGAGGGTGGGACTGGAGAAGACAGGGGGACGCATGAGAAGAGCAAGAATGCTGTGCCAATGAGGGTTCCACAAACCAGGTCATGAAGCTAAACGTGTATGGACTGTTGAATGGACGACCGCTTTTCTCAGGAGACCTGCACTCAATTCACAAGAGAAAAGAGGAGTCCTTAAAGGAGTGAGAGGAAAGAAACCAAAGTGACATTGAATCAAGGTGTCGTTTGGGTCAGTTCACACTGAGGACTGAATTCTTCACGAGCTCCAGGCAAGGAAGACAGAAAAGAGAACATGCCTGAGTCTGGGATCCATGGAGCTTCCAGCTTATTTGGAATGACACACACACACACACACACACACACACACCACACACACCATCTAATACAATAACAACTTCATGAAATGTAATGAATGAAGGCTTTGTACCAAGAATGAACACAATATACAAAGGCTGAGGAATAGTGTTGAGCCTGTTTCCGACAAAACTTTTTATCCTAAGAAGCTTGTTCCTAAATCAAAACTCCTCAAATCTTTTGAAAACTATGACTACATGAATAATAATCATAACTATTACTCCTGGTCCTTTGGACAACTCATTATTTGAGAATGCTACTTCCATTAAAAAAAAATCTCTTTCCAAATCAGTATGTACAAAATCCAAAGGCAACTGTTCAAATGTGTCATACATTTTTTTCCTTGTTATTTGCTGTTTGTCTCCCTCTTGCAACACTAGAAGAGAGACTATCAAACAGTAGGTGCTCAGGAAATGCTTGTTGATTGGATAAATAAAGCCCATAACGGCCGGGTGCTGCTTATGGCCTCGGCCTCCCACTCTCCCTCACTTGACAGATAAATAAAAGCAATTTTTTGAAAACAAATTTACCTTGTCGCTAAAATAGAGCCAGCCTTTGGGACACCTCCCATGTTGCTTGGGTGCATCTTTCTCTTTCTCTATGACCACAAACTTCTTCCGCTTACAAATACTTGGCATAAAAACGGAACATTCGCCACTATTCCAGAGTCCTGGAGGAGAAAACAGAGTTGAGAGAGGGCGGCAAAACAGTGCCCTTTGTGCATCCCTGGCTTTGTCATGCCTTTGCTCTTATGAGTCAGTTCTGCTCTGAGCCATCCTGTGGGTGACACCATGAGAACACTGCCCGCCCAGCCCCAGCTCTCAATCACTCTCCTGCTTGAGCCTGCTGTCTCTCGTTCACTCT
>PVJH01029169.1:0-26418 GCA_004026705.1 Nesogale talazaci | reverse complement strand
TATGCCAAGCACATTTGTACATTTATTGCTATCATCATTCTCAAAAAATTTTCTTTCTACTTAAGCCTTTGGTATTAGCTCCTCATTTTCTCCCCTCCCTCCCTGTTACCATCTTCCTCATGAATCCTTGAAAATTTAAAAAGTATTATTATTTTGTCATATCACACACTGTTCCATGTCTCCCCTCACCCACTTCCCTGTTGTCTGTACTCCAAGAAGAAGCTTATATATAGATCCTTATAATCGGTTTCCCCTTTCTACTCCACCTTCCCTCCCAGTATCACCTGTGTTAGTCCAGGTAGACTAGAGAAACAAATTCAAGGACATGCATATCGATATAAGGAAAGGGTTTATATATACACAAAAGGAATGGGACATGGAGAAAGCATCCCAGCCCAGTCCAGTTCAAAGTCATAAGTCAGAAATTAACCTATATGCCCGAAATCAGTCTATAAAGTCTTCTTCCGACTCACAAAGTCACAGGTCAATGAGTGCAGAATCTCTGTGCTGGCAGGGCACCTCGCCTCCAGGGCTCAGGGTCCATCAACAGCAGAAGCAACTCATCTCTGGCAGAGGTCTCCATATGGCCACCCCAGTTTCAGAGGTCTGGCTCCATCAGGGCAAAGCTGTGTGGTCTCTCTGCCGGCTCCTCCAGCTTCTCAAACGCTGCCAGCTTGTCTTGTCTGTGATTAATCGTCTCTGAAACTAACTCCCAACAACTGGGGAAGATAGCTTCTCATCTTCACGAGGGAAATATCGTGAGATTTCCCAGGAGTCTCAGGTGAAAGCCATGCCCACATAGAGGCCTCAGTGGCTACTCAATGGCTATCTCCAGATTAACAGGTTAGACTCTACCCCTACATTTCAATCATAAAATTAACATAAGCACATGACTGCCACATCACCACTCTCTCCACTGCTCCTAAAGGGATCATCTGTCCTGGATTCCCCATGTTTCTGTTTCCTATCTGTACCAGTGTACATCTTCCTGTCTAGCTGGATTTGTAAGGTAGAATGGGGATCATGATAATAGGGCGGAGGAAGCATTTAAGAACTAGAGAAAAGTTGTATGTTTCATTGTTGCTACATTGTATCTCGACTGCCTCATCTCTTTCCCACCACCTTTCTGTAGGGGGATGTGACTTTACCTACAGATGAGCTTTGGGTCCCCAATCTGTACTCCCCCTCATTTATAATGATATAATTTTTAGTTCTTTGATGCCTGATAAGTGATCCCTTTGACACCTCAAGATCACACATGCTGGTGTGCTTCTTCCAAGTGGGCTTTGTTGCTTCAAACAAATATGCGGGCCGCTTGTTTACTTTCAAGCCTTTAAGACCCTAGATGCTATGGCTTTTGATAGCCAGGCACGATCATCTTTATTCACCACTTTTGCATATGCACACATTTGTCTTCAGCGATTGGGTCTGGAAGGTGAGCATCATGGAATGACAGTTTAATAGAACAAAATGTTCTTGCATTGAGGAAGTACTCGAGTGGAGGCCCAATGTCCATCTGCTGCCTTAATACTAACCCTATAAGTATATGCACATAGATCTATTTCTCCATCATCATCATATATAAATATACTTACCTATGTACATGCCTGTATTTAGACCTCTATAAATGTCCTTTGTCGCCTATTTCTTTCCTCTATTTCCTTTTACTTTCCTCTTGTCCCACTAATGAGTGCTCAACCTTCATTTGGGTTTCATTAATTTCTCTCAGTTATATTATCCTTTTTCAATACCTATTAGACCACTCACACCCACCTTGCCACTGATTTTGGATCCCTTGTTGTTCCCTTGTCCCTGGATTGGTCAGCACCACCTCCTTTCCCCACTTGCTCCTTTCCCATGTCCCTCCAAAACCATCAGTTCTATTGTTTTCTCCTCCAGACTGTTGTTCATCCAGCCTATCTTGATAGACCTGCAGAGATAAAAGCAAAAACCCCCAAGACATAGCAAGATCAATCGACAAAAGAAAACAAAATGATGACAACAGCAAAAAAGTCCAGAAAAAATATATAAATAAGTTAAAAAATAATAATAAAAAAAGAAAAGCCCGTAAATAGTTCAAGATCTGATTGTTGACCTCTAGGAGTGACCTCCATTGAGTCCCATGTGTTGCCACGCCCTGCCCCCAAAGTCTGTCCTTTGGCACTCCCTTGGGAACTCCATGCTCTGCTCCTCCTGCTGCTTTACTGCATACCTTTAGTGTTTTGCCTCAGTGTCGTGGGGACAGACTGGGTGCAATCCCAACTGTGTGTCTCCATTGTTGTCCCAGTAGGGTCTTGGGTCAGCAAGGGTCATTGTGTTTCATAGTGGAGTTGACCATTTGGTCCTCTCTGTTTTTTGGCTATTCTGAGTGGGGATATCATCCTCAAGGCTTGGAGGGCCAGGATGTGCTCCACTCTCTCTCCCTCCCCCTTTGTTTGCTCTCATGTGCTCTGGTCAGACATGGCCCTCTCCCCTAGCTGCAGCTTCAGTGCTATTCTCTAAAGTAAATTCTTCTGGGAGGAGGAACGGCTGTCCACATAGTTGGGATTGGGGCTGGGCCTGCAGACCCCTCCACTGGCTTCCTGTTCTATGCCATTACTCTGCATTCACATCCTGGAACCCCAAGCTTAGTTTGGCCCCTCTTTCTCTGTGGAGAATAAACAATGCGCTCCCTTTGGGTTGGTTAGTGCCCTGTTCCACCAGTACACATTGCTATCTTACTGCCCCTCCTTTTTAATTGGCTACCATATGTAGCCCTGAATTTGGTCTGGACCCTGCCATACTACCTGGGCCTCATCCCAAGAATTTTTGTATACAATATAGCATTTTCCTTATGCCCCTTTTGCATTTTTTAAAAAAAACTTACCTCAGTGGACTCATGTTGTTCTCGGCCTTTTGAGCTTGGCTTACTTCACTTAGCATAATTTCCTCCAGTTCTGCCCATACAACAATATGCTTCATGCGTTCATCACTCCTTTTCAGGGAAACTTATTACTCCATTGTAGGTATGTACACAACTTTTTAATCCACTCGTCAGTTGATGGAAATTTGGGTTGTTTCCAACTCCTTGCAGTTAGTTGTGAGCTGTGCCACGATGAACATTGGAGCACAGATGTCTGGCCATGGTTTGTTTCTTTCCTCTTGTGGGTATATGCCCAGTAGGGTATTGCTAGGTCATATGGTAGCTCCATTTCCATATGCTTTAGATATCGCCAAATATTTCCATAGTGACTGTAGTACCTACAGGTCCACCAGCAGTGAATGAGAGTTCCTGTCTCCCCACAGCCCCTCCCACACTTGTTGATTTCTGATTTCTTGATTTGGGCTATCTTTGAGGATGTTACGTGGTATTTCATTATTGCTTTGATTTGTATTTTTCTATGGGTAATGATCAGGAACATTTTCTCATGTTTGTTGGCCATTTGGATTTCTGCCTCTGTGAAAATTCTGTTCAGGTCCTTTGCCCACTTCCTCCGGGGCAGTTTTTTTCTCTTTGGAAGCTATCAGAGTATTGTAGATTTTAGTAATAAGGACTTTGTCTGATGTGTCATTGCTAAAGATGTTTTCTGAGTCCATGGGGTCTTAGTACTCTCTTGATGAATTCTTTAGATATACACAGGTGTTTTATCTTCAGTATATTCCACTTGTCAATTTGTGCTTCCTCTGTGTTTTTGTCCTCCCTATTGATGATAGCCTATGTATACCGTAGGACGAAATTCTCAGGTTGGTCCCAATTCCCTCAGTGATGGCCCTTATAGTTTGGGGTTTTACCTTGAGGTCTGTGATGTACCTTGAGTTTATTCTGGTGCATAGAGTGAGATACGGGTCTTGCATTATTTTTCTGTAGGTAGATATCCATTTTTTTTCCAGCATCACTTGTTAAAGAGGGCATCTGCTTCCCATTTGATATTTTTGTATGCTTATCAAAGATCAGTTGTCTATATGCTGACAACTGGGTTTTCAGTTCTTTTCCATTGGTCTGAGTATCTATCATTATGCCAATACCATGCGGTTCTGACCAATGTGTCTGTATAATATGTGCTAAAGTCAGGTAAAGCAAGTCTTTCCACTGCATCCTTCTTGAGGAGTTCTCTGCTAATTTTGGGCTTCTTCCCTCTCTATATTAAGTTAGCAATCTTTTTTTCCATTTCTTTGAAGAAATATGAGGGTAATTGTCTTTGGAGTTGCATTAAACTTATATAGTGCCTTGGGTTGAACTGACATCTTTACTATACTGAGTCTTCCAATCCATGAGCATGGGATATTCTTTCATTTTTTGAAGTTATTCTTGGTTCCTTGTAATAGCCTTCTGTAGTTTTCCTCATGAACGTTGTTTCTTTGAGAACAATATTTTAAAATGTTTAAAGATTTAAAATTTTAACTGTTTAACTACTTAAAAATGTATCTATTGTCCAAACATACTAGATAACCTTGAATATTTGTTGTGGCAAGGTATTTTTAGTGAAGATAGTTTTTTGAATTTCTATATTCTGCAAGATGTCTCTCACTTTCCACAAGTGACACTGATTATTTTAAGTTTTGTCTGCTAGATGGCAGCACTATATTGGTCTTTAAAAAACTTGTTGTACTTCACCCAGATGATTTATCCAAATCTTCTCTACAGTTCTGATTCCAGATGGCAGTTTTGGAAGTCCTAATTTTAAAACTAAAATTAAATTGTATATTGCAGTGTGTAGAGTTTTTCTTAGAAATTATTAGTAGAGCATTTAATGAATTTTCCTCTTTGGGGTATATATTTGAGAAAAACATATAGATGCATGTGCCTATTGAGTATTAAAAAGTGTACAGAAAATGGAATTAAGGGGTAGTGGAACTTGTCCTTTAAGTTTTGAAACCCCCTTGGGCATACACACACATATAGCACAATTGATTTTTACATTTGTGTACCTATTCCCCACCAAGATAAGGAACATTATCGACACCCTAGAATGTTCTCTCATGTTCCTTCTCAGATAAAATCCCTCAAAAACCAAACTTCAAACTCACTGCCATTGAGTCAGATTTGTACCATCGCAACCCTACGGGCAGGGTAGAGCTCCGCTTGTGGCTTCTGAGACTCACTCTCTACAGGAATCGAAAGCCTCCTCCTTCTCCCACAGAGCAGCTGGTGGTGACCGCGAGGCCAGCAGCCCAACACATAACCACTGTGTCACCAGGGCTCCTTAATGTCCCGCAATGGTCACCCTTACTTTGACCTGTGTCAATATCGATTAATTCTACCTGTTCTTGGACTTGTTGCAGATGGAATTTTGCAGTATGTTAATTTGATCAAAAAGGCATTTTCATGATGGTTTGTGTTTAATTGTGCCTTATTTTCATGATGGTTTGTGTTTACTTGTGCCTTAAAACTGAAGGAAGTACCATAGAACTGGAACAAACACTGTGACTCGGGTGGCAACCTGCTCCAGGCTTCTGAGAGTGTTGGTGACTGCGTGCTCACAGCCCAGTCTCCCTCTGGAACATGACGTCAGCCCAGCTGAAGGCAGGGAGTTACTTTACCCAGCGCATGCCCCTATGCTGGCAGTAGTGTGAGCTAGAAGCAGGGTGGTTCAGGCCCTCTCCCAATTCAGGACAGCTTTGTAGGTCCTGAGGGCCTCTGGAGGTCACCTGAGACTTTTGTTGGGCAGGTTGTGCAGCTCAGCTACTCTTCCTGCCCTGCTTTCTTCACTGCCCCCACAAGCGATCATCTGCAAGCAGCCTCCCGATACAGTCCGTTTCCTAATCGTTCTTTCAGATTCTGCTTCCTGGAGAAGCCAACCTACAACTCAGGCCTTCTAAGTTCAGTCTCCTCATATTACTGATGAGGACACTGAAGGCCTGTGAAGCCAAATGCCAGCACTTCTTACACAACTTTAAAACAGAGCTTCCGAATCAGTAAACAAATCCCCCATTGTCTATGCTGCAGGTAGTTTATTTCAAATGAACTGTGCACACGGAGTTGAATGCAGTATGAAAATTGTAACCTCTTCAGGGACACATAGTGTGTCTCTGACAAAGCCAAGAATTCAGTTCCAATTTCATGCTCCACAGTAGGCCATGCTGCCTTCTGGCTTGCATAATTAGAAAGATATTTATAAGTTTTAATATGTCCCCATATTAAAATAATACATATACCCACACCTGCAGTGGTAACCCGAATAAATAGCTTATCGGGAGTAGACTGAAACTTTTATGTGGGTGCATTTTGAATAATATTTGAAAAATACAAAAATCAGTGTATGTTTGTTAAGGTCACTTGCATGTAAAAATACATACACTGGTTAGGAAAACTTATGTCATAAAATTTACTTCTTAAACTTAACTGAAAATTCCTAATCACACAAAAAGGGTGAGATTTCATGCGTAGAAGTTGTGTATTATATTTTAAATAATGATTGATTTTTTAGGATTCTTGAATGGAGATTGCAATTATAGAATAAAAATTTGTGATTTGGTTATTTAGCTGCCAAAGTAACTGTATAATTTTAAAATTTTATAGGTGCAAACCATCTCAGACTTAGCAGATGATAGCATGGTTTGGGTATGCACTTTGTCACAGTTAATCCAACCATTATCCAGAACTACTTATTGAAATTGCTTTTTGTTAGATTGTTTCAAAAATGTTAATTTCAGTTGTAAGAACAAAACTCAGGACTTGAAGCAAAGTTGGAAAAATTTAAAACCTGTCCAATTCTGTATTATTTATATATTTTAGATTAATAAACATTTTCCTAATTTTTAATTCAGAAAAATGCTTCTAATCTTAGAATTAGACTGTCCAAATGAGAGAATCATTCTTTTTACATCTACATAGTAAACTGTTGGTATTAAAAGTAAAGTGATTCCAAAATAAATAAATAAACAAATAAATAAATAAATAAAATGATTCCTTCCATAATCATTGGTGAATGCACAAATACCAATTACCCCAGTTGACTGAAGCTTACTGTTATTTGAACAGAAGTAATTTTGTTGTTCTTATCATTCTTTTTTTTTTTTTTTGGCATCACTGCTCTCCGGCGGTGGGAGTAGGAGGCCCAGCCCCGCTGCTGGAACTGAACCTCCGTCCCAGTGGGCCGCAGTCCCGCGCACAGCCACTACGCCACCGGGGCTCAGCCCTTATCATTCTTGAAAATGAAGTTACTAAGTATTTTGACTAGAATATACTAGAGATTATGAAAATTCTCTTTTGACTTGTTCATATAATTTATCGAAGATTACTTATACATATAATTCTATTCACATAGTATAATGCAACCCATCAGTTAGTTTATCTCAGTTACTGATTGCCTTACATTCATGATAGAGTGTGGAAGCAATGACATTCTTTTCAAATACCAATACTTTGTTCTCCAGATGTACACAGAATGTTTGCTCCTTTGGACTTTTAGTTCTCAGATTAGAAATACCTGAAAAGTTAGAAGAACTGCTGCTATTTTATGTATCTAACATTAAAATCAATTCTTTTCCTGACAAATAATTTAAACTTTTTGAACTGTATTTTAAATGTAGGCTAAATGGTCACTCAATTTTAGAAGGAATACATTCAGTTTTGTTTCCTTAAAGTAAGAACAAGGTCTGTACTAGAAGTAGGAAGTCTAAATTTAATTCCCAAGTATTTATAAGTAAGAGACTCGGACAAATGATTAAAACATGTAAATCTTTCTGACATGTTTTTGTTTTATATAAAGTGACAGTAATGATTTGATGACCTAGTAAAATGATGTCTTAAAGCATCTTCAGTATTGTCAGATGCCACGTAAATGAAAATTTTTTTCAGCTTTAGATTTGAATATGAATATGCAGTGATATCAGATGAGAAATTGAGCTATTCTGTTTTGAAGATGGAAGTTAAAACCAAAACTAAACTCACTATCATTGAGTCAGTTCTGATCCATCTCAATGCTACAGGACAGACTGGTCCTGTCCCTTTGGGTTTCCAAGACTGGAACTTTGTAAGGGAGTTGAAAGTCTCCTTACCTTTCTCCCTGGAAGTGGCTGGTGGTTTTGAACTGCTCACCTAGGGCTTAGCACTCCACATGCAACGCACTAGGACTTGCTCATTTGTGGAATTACAGAGTTGTTAAAAAGTTAAGAGGAAGTTCCTAGTATCCTTCCTATGGTTTTAAGCCAAGCCTGGGTTGGTCCACTACATAGGTCCTTTAAGAGCCATGGCAGTAAATACTTAAGAGTAAGCACAGGGTTTTTTGAAGTAGTTATCCTAAATGCTCACTAGTAATAGAGCTCTGGTGAAAAATGTCAAGACAAGGATCCCTGTTTATGATGTTCCCATGCTGCAGGTGTCTGAAGTCAGTTTGCTAGTATTGGAGTATATGCAGTGATATCAGATGCCCAGGCAGGCATACTAACCCATAAAGATAAAAAGATATTTCATCTATTTAAGAAAACATTCATATTTCACCTGAATTATAAGGACAAATTACCTTAGTTTTCAGACTCATGATTGCATTCCAAAGTATCCATAAGTCAGTCACCCCCTTGCCTCAAAAAGAGAAACTAACATAATAACCATAAATTAACTTTTGTCAAGCAGATATTTGCTGTAATTTCTAGCTATATGCTGAGTTTTAAATTAATTTATTTTCTGAGTTTTCCAGAAAAGTGATGTGTAAATGTTTTTATGTCATTTTAGCTTTGTAATAATTGCATTATTTCTTGAAACTTGGCTACTGGACTGAAGAGTCAGTTTTAGATAATTGATAATTAGCATAAATTATAAGTTTATACTTGTAAAATACTAGTTTCTATACTTCTTTTGTTGCCACTAAATTCATTCAAAGCTCCAGTTCCTCAGTGTCTCAGGTAAGAAGCACCAGTGGTAGGTTGTAGTGTCTGTGATGCTCCAGATGGTGGAGTTGTTGCTGGTTCAAATGCTTGCCGCTGTACAACTAGTGCATTCTGAACCAGTGCCTGGTCCAAAAAGGTTTTCTTGCCAGGACACAGGGTCATATGATGAAATGAACTCTTGAAATACAATTCCTTCCTCTGAGGAACACACTGTATTTCATGAATTTGTGAAACATGTTTATGCATGTTATCTGCCCCATCTTTAGTAGGGAATTACAGAGCATTACCTAACTAAATAAATTCTCATTGTACCTTAAAAATTGTGGTTTTTGAAGCAATATTGCGTCCCATTTTTTTGCTAATGTAATTTTTGCACTAGAAGCCCTAGGGTTCATTTTTACTTTTAGCATTCAGTTTCTTCGTTAGACTGTTTACTAATTACTATTTACTAATATGTTTAAAGTGACTATAGTGTTCATAAAATGAATTGTTTAAAACAAAGTTCCTTGTAACCTTATGAAATGTTAGCCTCATCTTTATCTTATTATCACCCTTCCCTTTAAGATGATAGTGTAATCATTTATTCAGGATCATCTAGCAAGCCATTGACAGAATTAGTACTTGAACTTGGAGTTCCAATGTTGCCTTTGCTTAGTGACACCAACTTTAGGTCAGGTGGCTAGCTCTTTGGAGAATAGAAATAGAGTTCAATTGACTTTGGCATTTTGGAAAAGCGGTTGGTTGAATGCAGATTTGTTTTTAAAGGGACAATCATGAAGTAATTAAATTAGAAATAAATATATCCAGCACTTCTGTCCTTTGTTTTGAACATACTTTGCGAGGGGAAATTGCTGTTGGACACAGTAGAGTTGTAATATAACGGAATATTACAGATAGTTATCTGGAAACTACTCATGTAAAATCATGGAATATACTTTTGGAATATGTAAAACAATCCCCTACGTGTATATAGAACCTTACACCTTCATCTGTTGAGGTACTTCTCTTTTGGGTAGTAAGTCTATCATAGAAATAACATTTTGAGGCAGTTCCCTACTAAGCGTTTTGTGGACTTGACTTGCAGAGAGAATCTAGTAGACTCTCACCAGTATGTGAGCTCACTCATTGTCAATTCCCCCGTTCCACTTAGCCATATGGCTGACAATAGTAAGTGCATGTAAGACAGGTTAATGATCATCAAATGTAGATTCAGTTAGACCTACATGAGTTCTGACAGTGGCTTCTCTGGATCTTTATGGCTCCTTCTTAAATTATATTAATTGAAGATACGTTCAACTCTGTTGATTTGAAGCATAGCTAAGAAGGATTACTCACAGTTTTGGGTTGTCATTGCTCATTAGAAGTGTGAACTGTTTCCTTTTTACACAACTTTCCTTGCCATCACCACTACTCTCCGTTGTGGTATTTTCTGACGGTGAAGTTTGACCATTGTTCAACTGTAGTCTCACAACATGGGTAATATGTTTTACCGTTGCCCTATTCTCCTCCTGATCCATAGTGTGGGTAAATATCAGAGGATGACAAAAACTCAGAGTACCAATCTGCTTAAATATGTATTTCTGTGACTAATATTTAGAAAACATTCTTACATGGAATGAGAACCTTTCCTAAACAAGCTGTTAGGATTGACTTGAGTCTTCTCAACTTAAAACCTTACCTCTGTGCCTGTGATTATAGTCCCATTTGACAGTAGGTTGTCTTTGCTATGTTAATGAAACAGGATTATTATAAAGTCTCTTTCTCTTGAGATATAAAAAATATTGAATAAACAAACAAGAACAGCAGAGATGGGGAAAGAAAGATGTCATAGTGACGATTGCCCAGGTGTGGAAACCCAGAATACACAAGAACCTCCCTCAGCTGACATAGAGAGAGCTTTCCCCAGAGTTGCCATCCTGGATTCAGACCTCTCGCCTCTTAAACTGTGAGAAACTACATTTCTGTTTGTTACAGCCACCTACTGACAGTGCCATGTTAGCTGCACTAGCTAAGACTGAGGTTTGGGGTAATCCTTTTACTGATACCTGAAATAAGAAAGCAGTTTTAGAATTGAGTAATGGATAAGAGGCCAGAAGAGTTTAAAGCAGCCCTATAGAAAAAGTCTAGATTACCTTGAAGAGACAGTTGGTAGACTTACGGATATGGATGGCAGTTCTAGTGAGGGTTCAGAGAGAAATGAGAGCCATAGTGAACATATATGGTACCAGGAACAGAATGTTGCTAGAAATTCTCGTATTAAATGTGCTTGTAGCAAAACTTTTATAAGAAATTGGTGACCGTTTTATTGGACAGTGTAAAGGAAGTTGACCAGCTCCTTGGTGGGGCGACCGCTCAAATAAATAGACTAGGCATAGTGAGCTCTCCAAAGCCAAGGGAGCCGAGCTGCCATCCAGAGCGCCCTGGAAGTAGAGCCAAAACCCAGGGCTGAGGAAGCCTCTACCCATAATCCAGAGGTATGGCCAACACCCAAAAAGAGTCTGGATGATCTCAGAGAAGAGAGGATTATTGTCAATGTCTGGTTATTTTCAAATCCAGTGTCATTTATTCTGTTTGCTTCTTTCCCTCCAATACCTCACATTTATTTGGAGAATATCTATCGTGAGCCTGCTCTGACATTGTTCTTTGGAAACATACAGCCTATATTGTGTATTCACAGATTCACGTATGAGACTTGGAGTTGATTTAAGATTTTGGGGGTTAGTGAGGAGTGATGTGTTTTGCATATGGCAAAACCATTCATTTTGTGGAGCCACTGGTGGAATGTCTGAAGTAAATACGTTAAATGATAGATGTGATATTGACCCCATTTCATGCCTAAAGTTATAATCACAATTTTATTAGAGTTTTTTCCCCTCCCCTCAGGTTTTTATTACAACAAGAACAGCTGCTGATAATTTTAGCACCCAGTATGTTTTAGATAGCAGTGGCCACATAACTTCTCAAAAACCATCACATCTTGGTCAAGGTAAGAAAGTAATTTGTAACTAGTTTTTTATTTAAAAAAATGCTTTTTCTGTTTTAATTATTTAATATATTGTTACTCTTTGAATCAAAATGTATTGCTTTAAAACCTCCAGGAGTACTTATTTTACTCTGCTCGGTCACTTGGGTTCCAAAGACATTTCAAGAGCTTGACTACTAGCCAAAAGATTGAGGTTCATACCCATCTAGAGACACCCTGGGGGACAGGCCCAATGAGCCACTTCTAAGCATGTGATCTACATTGCACACAAATGGTTAATGTGATTTTAAATGGACTCAGAGGCAAGTAGCAAAAACATTATCTTTGTATATGATAATAATGTTTTATTAGAGTATGAAGTCATTATTGACTAGGTAGTCATGGAATACACCATACCATCAAAACATTTTGACTAAATACATAAAATGCATCTATTTCTTTTTTTTTGGAGGGGGGAGAGGGGGCATCACTGTCCTCAGGTGGTGGGAGTAGGAGGCCCAGCCTTTGCTCCGTGGAGCTGGAATCGAACCTCCATCCCAGTGGGCCACAGTCCCGCGCACAACCACTACGCCATTGGGGCTCAGCCCAAAATGCATCTATTTCTATGTGGAAAATTTTGTTTGCACTGATAAAATAGTTTAACCATCCCACAGTTTTAAATTACCAGCTCATTGTGAATATTTCACCTAACACTGTTACCTTTTTCTTCCTTTATTTATTTATTTTTTGTTTGTTTTGGGGCATCACTGCCCTCAGATGGTGGGAATAGGAGGCCCAGCCTTTGCTCCGTGGAGCTGGAATCGAACCTCCATCCCAGTGGGCCACAGTCCCGCGCACAACCACTACACCACCAGGGCTCAGCCCCTTCCTTTATTTTTTTGTGGCAAATAAATATCTTGATTATGGACTCTTATTTGTCATTTAGCCCTAGGATTTTATTTTGAAACTAAGTATATTTTAATTAATTAATTATTAATTTTTTTATTTATTCAAAAAATTAAATCTCAAAAAAGCCCTTTAGAGTTAAGTTTTACATAATTCCTATAATCTTTTATTCATACTGGTAAATGTTGGTAATGATTAAGCAATATTAAGGAGCCTTCCTGGTGTGCTGACATAGTGGAGACTAGTTGGGTTGCTAGCCACACGGTGAGTAGTTTGGAACCACCGGGGAGCAAGATGGGCCTTTCTACTCATTTCAAGAGGTACAATCTCAGAACTTGCAAGGACAGTCTTAGTCTGTCTCATAGGGTCACTAGGAGTTGACAGCAACTTGATGACAGAGGTTTGGGGGTATTTTACTGGTGTTGTAGTAGTTACATGTTGGGCTGCCAGACACAAGGTCAGCAGTTCAAAAACATGAGCTGCTGGGAGGAAGTGGAGACTTTCTAGTCCCATAGAGAGTTGCAGTTTCGGAAACCCACAGGGGCAGTTCTGCCCCGTCCTTTGCCTGTTGCTATGAGCCAGCATTGACTCGACGGCAGTGAGTTTGGGTTTTGGAAGTGAATATTATAGGCAACATCCCTGTAGTCATGTTCAAAAGCATTGTAAGGTCTGAGAGGGGCCTTTTTTTTTTTTTGTCTATAAGGGTAGGTTTTTTAACGCTTTTCCAACTGTGTCTAATATGGTTGTCATCATAGTTCTGCAAAATATTGCATTTTTCCTATAGTTTCTTCCTTTAAGTTCTTTTTTTTTGGGGGGGGGGGTGGCATCCCTGCCCTCCGGGGGGAGTAGGAGGCCCAGCCTTGCTCCTGGAGAGCTGCTGCTGGATTTGAGCTGCCAACCCAGTGGGGCACAGCCCCACACTCAACCACTATGCCACCAGGGCTCCACCCTCCCTTCAGTTCTTTTTTTTGGGGGGGTGGGGCGGGGCATCACTGCCCTCTGGTGGGAGCAGGAGGCCCAGCCTTGCACCTGGAGAGCTGCTGCTAGATTTGAACCACCACCCCTGTGGGCCGCAATCCCACACACAACCCCTGCGCCACTGGGGTTCAGCCCCTCCCCTTCAGTTGTAATATAAAGTTATTGAATTTCCTTTATTCAAATGACTTCTGTTTTTGTTCACTGAAATTTATATTATTTTTGTATCTTAATTTTTATACTAAATTCTCTCATTCTCTTATTTTTTAAATCCTCAACTTAGTTACTGATTATTTTGACCATTAGGAGTTAATGTTTTTGTGTCCACATAGGAAAAGAAGAGAAATGTCTAAAAAAAACAGATATTAACTTTTTTTCTCAATTAATGAAATAAGCCAAATTCTTGGTTAGCTTATTGTTAGTAGTATTTCCCTCTAATAACATTTAACATATTGCTGTAATATTTTATACATGTTAATTGAAAAGCAGATTGTGAATAATTTATTATAGAGGGAAGGGTAACATACAAAACATATTTAAATAAGACTCCTTTCCAGAAATGCTCTGCCCCCAGTTCTTAGGAGTTCAAATTAGGAGACCATTAGGAGGTATTTGAATGGCTGTCCAGTGGAGTACTTTGAAGTAATCTAGTTACCTTATCAAACTTAAATGTGATTATTTTTATCTCACTCGTAGCCAGACTCATCTGCACGGCCAGGGGCTCCGCATCACTGTCCTTCCCCCGCTTCTCTCTGTATTCATCCCCATGGGAACTGTGCAATAACAGTCCTTAATAAGGAATCCACCTCATCTTTGCCCTTTTAGTGGCTGATTTTTCTGTTCCTGCTGACCTCATTCTTGTACCTTTAGTAAGTGAGACCAGGTAAGCTTACTAGGAAATTTCTTAAGCCAATAAATGAGCCTTATTTTGTTTAGTGGATTCATTTTATTTAGGAATCAGCATATTTATGATAGTTATTATGAAGCCATAATTGCCTTTCATAACTTACTTTCTTCAATGACAGCTAATTGCCTGGCAAAGCAAAAAATTGCCAAGCTGTCAATTTAAAAAATGTGCTCTTGATGGGCATATTATAGAAATCCAAAACACTTTCAAAGGCCTTACACATTTATATTGCCTTAGTGCTGATATTTTTTGAGTGATTAAATCACAGACTCACATTTCACCAGCTGTCATTCAGCTTCCATTTAAATATTTTCTGTGTAAGATAAAACTACAGATCAACCATCCTAATTTATACCTGTGCATTTAAGGTTCTTGTAGGTTAATTTTGACTGCAGTGTGAACATCCTTGCTTAGCAGTTACTCTGCACCTTGTCACAGGATGACACCTGCAGAGGGAGGGTCAGCTGTAGGACAACTTACAGCAAAATCATGCCGAGCATTGGGAAGTTTGTTACTTCTTTAAAAAACATTTTAAGTTGTTAAACATAGTTTATTGGAAGTTCCAGTTCTATTTTTTCTGTGTGTAGGTATTTATTATATGGATTAATTTAGCCCTTTTAAATGATTCCTGTGTTCCCAGTTTGTCGTTTTAACTTGCCTTTAGGTTTAGTTCAATTTTAGTATTTTAAAAACCAACAAGAAATGTTAGAATGTCTATTTTTTAAATTGTATTACCAAGAACTCTATGTTATTTGTATTAGTCATCTCCTTTTTTTATCATCATTTCTATTTCTTTTACCCTAGATAATCAGTGCTAAGCTTTCTAAATTGATTGACCCTTCTGTGCAAATACGTTTAACACCTCCTCGTACTTTTGCTTTAGGAATTTCTCAGATATCAAAAATAGTATATTTAAAGTACTCTGATCAAGGTCTTTCCTTTCCCTACCATGTTATTAGAGCAGAGCATCATGTTCTTTATAAACCCCAGCTATGTGATTGTGCATGTATTAAAAGATCTTTCCATCTTAATTTAAGAGTGAAACTTCTATTTATTAAATAGTTTAAGAAAACTTTGTGATACATTCAAGCAACCATACTTATTTACATTTGGAATAGAAATAGCTATCTTACAAATGCCATAGCATAGGACCATGTGAAAATGTAGCAGGGAACATAGTACAGGACTGCAGTTTAATTCTGGTGTTTGTAGAATATGCTAAAGTTAGAGAGCTGAGCAGTTCTCTTGTAAAATATGATAGTATACTGGGGCCCTGGGGCCTCCTCCATGTTGGCTAGTATCAGTTGCTTTTATTCCCCCACCCCCCAGGCCTCCCAGATAAACGTTTTTTAATCAGAAAATTAATTTCTATTGATACATTTTATTCAAGTGTAGAACTCTTGACTAGTAATTATCCCTTTACCCTAAGAGAATATTTTTAGCTACTGAAACATTAATTTGTTGGTAACATAGGTTAGGTATACAGGTTGTCTCCAGGTTACAAATGTCTAGCCTAGGTACAACCCATAGAAATCATGGAAGACTATTTAACAAGTATCATTTTGTGATTCATGAAAGCATTATTTTATTATTGCTGTATTATTATGATACATGTGTTTATCTCAAAGTATTTTCTTAATGATTTATGCCTAGAAGGGTACACTGCCAACTATATACCAATACAAACATTTGACTAATTGTGAGATTATGCTCCAATTTAAGATGGATCAGAACAGTCTGGGGACTGCTTCAAATATGGTTCTTGATATGATTTAAAAATCAACAAATACTTTTTCTTAAACACATTTATGTTTTGCTTTTTCGATTTCTTCCTTTCTGTCTTCGCTTTATCTGCCGATAGCTATTTTTTAATTTATTTTTAATTTATTTTTTTTCCAGAGCTATTTTTGTTAGGTGTCTTCAAGGTGTTTCTGATTCATTGCAGCTCTTTGTACAACAACAAAAAAACACTGCCCCATCCTGTGGCATCCTGACAAATTGTTCCTATGTTTGAGTTCAGTGATGCAACCACAGCATCAATCCATCCCGTTGAAGGTCTTGCTCTTTCTCTGCTCTGCTACTTTACCTAGAGTGATGTCCTTCTCCAGGAACTGGTCTCTCCTAATGTGGTCAAAGTACGTGAGGTGAATTCTTAACATCCTTGCCTGTACGCATTCTTGCTTTACTTCTTGAAAGACAGATTTGTGTGTTCTTTTGTATAATTATAGTGGATGATATTTTATGTGTCCTTTAGGAAGTCACACATTAATACAGAATACAAATATTTATGAGTATATTAATAATGACAGTGAATGTACTAACTGCCTAGGAATAGATTAAAGAGTTTTTGTTCATCATTTTAGCTTAAAAGTATTGTACTTTGAAGATTGTAGGTAAGGAAATTTTCAGCAAGAGAATAGTGGATGTAGATTTCAAGAGCTGTTGTTTATTCTGTAATAGCTATAATTTTACTATAATTTTTTTAAAATAGTGATTTCCCTTAAATCTATTGCAGAGCTATTTCACAATTATGTTTTTAGGTAAGCTCAATAAAAAGACAACCATTTTTAGAAGGGAAGGAAATGGTGCCTACTTCCATGTCCAAAATCATCAAATGAGACTGGTAGCATATGTGGCCGAAGAAGTGGTTACAGACAGGAGAACCTTATGGCCTAGAAAAACCTAACTGAATGTTTAATAGACATGTGGACTGACATGAGAGATTGGAATATCGGATTCTCAAACACTGAACTGGTCTATTCTACATGCCAAAAATTCCCATCCAGACTACTGCTGTTTAAGTAATGCTGAAGATTGTTGAAACCTAGCTGGGAAAGTAGTAAAATATGAAAATCTTGCAGTACTTAGATCCCCAAAGCACTACTAGTGGATGAGGCCTGATTGTATCTGCAAGGCATTTGAAACTAGAAGGAAACTAAAAGAATGAAGTCACAAACAATCTGAGAAGAAAACAAAAGGACCAGTGGTTCTAGAGAACATTGGGGAGGAGGGGGCGGGGAGGGGGAGCAGGGAGCCAACAAAGTCAGGGAGAAGGGAACAGTAAGAGATCTAAAAGTGGTGATGAGGAGAGAGTATAATGCCTGGTGGATTTGATGAAGTGAGATGTATCTGAGGGGGATTACTGAGAGCCAAATGAAGGTTAAGCATGATAGTGGGACAGGAGGAAGGTGAATGGAAAAAGAGGAAGTAAGAGGCAGAGCTATTTATGAATATATAGCAATAGGCAAGTATATATGTAAATATATTTATAATGAAAGGGGTAAAAGTCAACGTACATACATTAAATATTAAGATAGCAGACAGACTTTGCGCCGCTACTGAAGACCTCCCCTTTTTGAACCTCATCTTCCTGACACAATCACTGAAGACAAAGCGAGTGCATAAGCAAATGTGGTGAAGAAAGCAATGGTGCCCAGCTATCAAAAGATACAGCGTCTAGAGTCTTAAAGGCTTGGAGGTAAGCAAGCAGCCATCTATCAGGGAAGCAACAAAGCCCACATGGAAGAAGTGTACCACCAACCTATGTGATCTTGAGAGTCGATGGGACCAGGTATCAGTTATCAAAAGATCCAAAGCAAACAGTTTTATCGATGTGAAAGAGGTGGGTTGGAGTGGGACCCAAAGCCCATCTGCAGACAACTGGACATCCCCTCACAGAAGGGTTACAAGGAAGGGATGATTGCACCAGGGTGCAGTATAGCACCTGTGAAACCACACAGCATTCCTCTAGTTCCTGGACACTTCTTCCCTCCTCACACCGTGACTCAACTGTAACTTCCAAACCCGGCTAGACCAGAGTACACTCCTTTGTATAGGTATGAGCAGAGCTCTCGGCACATGTAATTCAGGACAGATGAAACCCTCTGGAATAGTAGTCAGAGTAGCAATATCATGAGTAAGGTGATGGAGGGGAGAGGGGGGGGGGTAAAGAGAGAACCCATCACAAGGTGGGATATATAGCCCACCCTCTAGGGGGTTGAATACAGAAATGTGGGTGGAGGAAGACAACAGACTGTGTAAGACACAAAAGAGCAGTAATATATAATTGATCAAGGATTCACGAGGGTGGGAGCGGGAAGAGGAGCTGATACCAAGGGCTCAAATATAAAAAATATTTTGGAAATGATGATCGCAACATATGTGTGCTTAATACAATTGAATGATTGATTGTTATAAGACTTATAAGAGCCCCTCCCAATAAAATGATTAATAAAAAAATAAGTAAATTATAAAAATCTAAGTCAGCCTTAATTTAGATAAACTAATTAAATTAGAGACCCATGCTTTGTGCTCTTGGTGCTTGATGAAAGAATGTTCCTTCTCTGGGAGAAAATATTCAATATCTGTTGTTCTTATATGTATAGTATCCATCATGCAGCAAATATTCAGGGAGACCTGAAAAATGGAAAATGAACATTTAAGACAAAATGTTAGTGTAAACAACTCACAGATAACATAGATATTTGATTTAACAGATTAAAAAAAAGGAAGAACATCTGTCACATTAATGAATTAAAAGATGCTATACATCCCCCTTCCAGGGGGACAGACAACAGAAAAGTGGGTGAAAGGGGACACTGGTCAGTGTAAGGCATGAAAAAAATAATTTATAAATTATCATGGGTTCATGAGGATGGAGGGTAAGGGTGGGAGGAGAAAAAAACGAACTGATTGATGATGGCAACAAATGTACAAATATGCTTGACAAATGGATGGATGGATTTTGATAAGAGCTATACAATCTCCGAATAAGATGATTTAAAAAAAAGATGCTGAAAATCATTTAAGAAGAGAGGGTATTTAGCAGGAAAAAATGGAAAGTTCAAAAAACCCAAATGAAAATTCTAGAACTGAAAAAATGCTATATCTTGCGGGGGTGGGGGGGGGACGGACGGGAATCACTGGAATCTACTGACAGTAGACTAGACTTTGTAGAAGAAAAGATTTGTAAACTAAAAGATTGATCAATAAAAATTATGTAAACTGAAACACAGAAAATAAAGTGAAAAAGAGAGTGGAGTGCCAGTTTGATGGAACAGCCTTACACCTAAAAAACAAAACAAAAAAACCCCAAATAATTCAGAACAAAAAGAGAATTAGGGAGAAAAAAAATCTGAGAAGACAGTGGCTGAGAATTTTCCAAAATAGCTAAAAGACATTAAGCCAGGGACCCAAGGAACTCTGTGAACTCCAAGTAGAATAAAAATAAAGAAAACCTCAGCTGAACCTGTCATAATTAACTGCTGAAAATCAGAGAAAATTTTAAAGCAGCTAGCAGAAAAATAAATTATGAGATATTGACAGGAAATAATTCCTGTTAAAGGACTGCAATGTCATATGGCACCTTGAGTTGCAGAAAGGGAAAAAAAAATTGGCTTGACTGGTTGTGTGGAAATATTAAAAGACTAAAATCTAAAAATATTTTACAAAAACAAATATAAAACATTTGTCAGTTTATTACAAGTAGTAGTAAAATCCCTATTCATCAGCAGTTTGTCATTCTTTGATGGTTTATTTGTTGCTGTGATGCTGGAAGCTACCTTTATTTCACAGAGCAGCAGGGTCACTCCTGGTAAAGAGTTCATCAGAACTTCAAGACTAAGAATGGAGTAAGAAGAAGGAATAGGCTGATAACTTCTGAGGGATTAACCATTGCAAACCTTGTGAATTACATCAGAACATTGTGTGATAGAGTGCTAGAAAATGAACCCCTCAGGTTGGGAGGCACTCATGTGAATGGGGAAGAAAAAACTGCCTCCTCAAGTAGAGTATACCATGATAATGTAAATGGAGCAAAGCTTTTAAGACCTTTAACTGCTGATGGAAAATGGAACTTAGAAGAGCTGCAAACAGCCATTGATAATTGGACAATGAAATGTACAAGGTGTGGATCTAGGAAAATTGGAAATTATCAAAAATTAAGTGGAATACATAAAGATCAATATCCTGCTGCTGTTGGCCATTTTTGAGACAGATAATATGTTGGCAATAATAAATTCAAGAGGATTGAAGAGGCATCACATTGACAGAACATTTAAAGAGCTATCTTGAAGTACAGATCTGTCTATAATAGGATAGTATCTATCCTGGCCTACAAGGAAGGCCAGGGAATAAAACTATTACTCATCTTTTTGCACTAGTCACTGAAGTCAATAGTGAAGAAATTGAATAATTCTTCCAATTTCTTCAGTCTGAAATTGATAAAACGTCATTGAAATACAGATAATTACTTCTAATTGGAATGCAAAAACTGGACAGAGAAAGGATCTATACCTGGAAAATAATGGCCTTGGTGATAGTGACACAAATGGAGCTCACATGATAGAAGTTTGAAACACAAACAACTTTATTGCAAATTCATTTTTTCAGGACTATAAACTACCTGTGGATTTCGCTAGATGGAATACACGGAAGCCAGCTTGACTAGGCCTTTGAGAAAAGCTCTTTCGTTAGCCAAACAAGGCATGGGACCAGCTGTGGAACAAACTGTCTATTGCTCATGATCAAGTTTAGGTTGAACACGAAGAAAATTGAGTCAAGTCCAGAAGAGCCAAAGTAGGACTTTCATTATATCCCACCTGAACAAGAAACCATCTCAAGTATAGCTGTGATGCATTGAACACTAATGAATGAATTATGGGTTGACACCAAGAACATCATACATGAATAAAGCAAAAGGTCAGTACAAAGACAGGAAAAAGAAAGATCAAAGTGGATGTTAGCTGACACAAACTTTCTCTTGAATGTACAGTAGCTAAAGCAAATAGAAGAAATGATGACGTAAAAGAGCTTAGTAGAACATTTCAGAAGGCCGAGCAAGAAGACATAGCAGTATAATGAAGTGTGCAAAGGCCTGGGATTAGTAAATCGAAAAGGAAGATCACGTTCAGCATATGCCAAGCTGCAAGAACTAAATACAGAATTCAAATTCAAACATTCCATTTCGAGGATGGCTTAGGATCTGATCTAGCGGTGTTTCCCTCTGTGCTGTACATAGGGTAACTGAATAGGAGCCAATGCAATCGCACGTAACTGCAAGAACCAAAAAGGAACAGGGCGGAATTTCAGTAGAGACTGTGGAATGGAGACTCAGAAGAATCGCAGTGAGCCCTTTCAGAGCCTGATTCGTGAGATAGGATAATTGGCAGGGCTATGGTGCTCTCTTCCAGTGAGGCGCAGCTATTTCTGATTCTGCATAGAATTCTGCATGTGATAGAATGTGCTATGCAACACATGTATGATCCTTTTATTCTAGGACTAAATTTCTAGCAAAGCTTTTGTCCATAACGTTTCTCTATCCAATTTAAAATTAAATGTTTTTTCCTCAATTTCTTGGCCATGACTAATTTGTGAAGGACAGGTTCGAAGCACTGACAAATAGCACAAATAAAGGCGAGTTAATGGAATTGCACTGTTGTAAGCTTTTGCTCTGTGTGAAGTAGAACTGTCTTTAAGGTAATCAAGGAGGAGTGATAATTCAATAATTCATAATTGTAATCTCTAGAGTAACAATTTAAAACAAAAAATATTGCTAAAATGCCAGTAAAGTAAATAGAATGAAGTCCTAGGAATGAGATATAGTTCAGTGAGAGGATTTAGAGATTGTGAAAACACAAGATGAAGTTAGAAAATCATAGCTCAAATGTAAGGTTATACAGGGCTTTTTCATGTTGTGCTAAGGAGTGTATTTTTATCTTGCAATTAAAGATGAACCATTGAGAACTTTTAGGCAAATGATTGATTTTATGCTGTATGCATAATTAACTGGTAGATCCATAAAGCTCTACAAGTTTTATCTTTCTGTAAGAGATGCTATTTTGAAGTATGGTTTGAGGAGATACCGGGATTTGAGAAAGATTTTTGGTATAAAAAATAGAGTCCTAAATGACTCATACAGTATTCTTAGTAAGTGGTACAGGAAAGAATCAGTTAAATTTAGAGATTCTTCCTTTGGAAACTGACTGGCAGAAGTGTTAACCAAAAAAGAAGGGTAGCTGTAATAGCAAAAGCAAGAAGGAAGATAGTGAGTTTTTGTCTGTGTGTAGTTGGCTTTTGAGGTGACTAAGGACATCCACATAGTGATTTTTAGTAAGCCTTTGTAGATAGAATTAAAAGAGTTGTAAGTTCAGGTATTTGAGAAGCTTCAAAAACTTTGTGAAACAATTATCTTGTGATTCTCATTTAATATGTTAATCAGTTTTAAGGTGCAGATTTTGTCATATTCTGATATCTCTGAAAAATCCGTGAGTGTGAGGCAGCATGAATTGCCCCTCTTGTTACCTCAGTTGAATTTGTGCATTGTTGCTAATTCATGTGTTGGTATAAATGCCACTTATAAAGCAACCCACAAATATTTTATGAGACCTGAAAAGAGAAATGTACCACAAATAAATGAAACTGTGTTAGGTGTAAAAGAATTGCTGTCACATTGAAATTGAAGGCACCAGAGGAAATTGCTGTAGGGATAGACAAAATATCAAAGTAACACGTCACTGGTGTGACAAGTTCCTGTATTTAGCAGAACTATTACTAAAGCATTACATGATAATTTATCATAAAATGTGCTGTTTATAGTTTGATGGAAAGAATCATTGGCATATCAGTGGTAGTTGAAGCTAGGGATTGATAGAAGTATTATAGGATCACAGTAAAATGGAATCAACCTGATGGCTGTGAGTTTAGTTTTGTTTTCTTTGGGTAGAGAGAGATGATATGAGGGCATAAGAGGTCTCTGAGAATCGGGTTCTAGGTGAATTCTAGAGTGACTTTTCTCTGTATAAGGAGTTCTTGTAGGTTCTTTGGGTAAGAGTTGAACTGCTCATCACAAGATCAGAAGTTCTAACTTTCTAGCTGTTTTGCAGTTAGATTTAAAGCCTTGGAAGTCCGTGTAGGGCTGCTGTAAGTTGGAGTTAATTAGATGGCAATGGGTTTGGTTTGAGGTGGGTGTCCCGTGTTCAGGAATGGAGGCAGTTGGCATACTGTCTCTGTTTGCTGAATGTACATGCTTTTTGATCTCTGTCAACTTTTGTCCCTGGACTTGGCAGTAGCCTTTTACTTTCATATTCCAGAAAAGTAACAGCATCAAGATATACCAAGAATTTGAGTCTTGTGTGTAGAACTGATGTGCTTGTAAATCAAGGAAATGCCCTATGTGAACACAGCACAAAAATAGTGAGAATGTAAATATTCCAACACAGGACCTGGCCCAGAGAAAAGAAGCTGAAAAATATTACGTCGTAGTGAATTACTTTTGCAAAAAATCTGGATGCTGCTGTTATTTCCTTGTGCTGTGGTTGATTTCTTCACCCTCCCTCACTGTGTATGCATGTGTGTGGTTGTGGTTTTATTGGTCTCTTTATTCCTCCTCTGTGTTGTTGTGACTGTTACTTTCATTGTTCTCCTCTGAACACAGTCCAGAAATATGCATAACCTTGTTGTCAGAGTCCATTGTAAAGTTGATTCTGGCAGATGTAGTTAGGTTAAAATGTAATATCTTGATTGAACAATTACATGATGTGTGAAGTATATGCCAATAAAACCATCTTTAGTAAGCAAAGATTTTGTACCATCAGATTGGTTAAAGTCCATAGTGACTATATATCAGAAGGAAGCACTGCCTGGTCCTGTGCTTTCTTCACATATGCCATGGTTGAGCCCATTGTTGCAGCCATCGTGAAATCCATCTTGTTGAGGGTTTTCCTCGTATTTACTGACTGTCAACTTTACCATGCATGTCTTTTTCTGGTGACTGGTCTCTCTTGATAGTATGTATGAAGTATATGAAATGAAATCTCACCATCCTCACTTCTATGGATTAACCTGGCACTGCTTCTTTCAAGACATATTGTTTGTTCTGGATAGTCCACGGAACTTTAAATGTTCTTAGCCAACACCATAAATCAAATGCATCACTTCCTCTCTAGCCTCCCATATTCCTTGACCACTTGTTGGATTTCTTGACTGGTAATCTACACTGAAGACTATAATCTTAAGTCCTATGGGTTTTGAACAAGCAGGGTTTTATCATTTACATATTACAGATTGTTAATGAGCCTTTCTCCATTCTGATGCTATGTCCTTCTTTTCCTGTTGTTTGAACAGCATACAGAATGATTAGGTCTGGTGAAACCAGGCAGCTCTGCTGCACATTGTTCTTTATTCCATATCACTAAGTATCTCCTCTTTCTGCTCAAACTACTGTCTCTTGGTTTGTTCAGCTTCTATATGAGCACAATTAAATATTCTAGAATTTCATTCTTTGCATTGCTACCAGTAATATGTTTTGATTTACACAGTCTTTTGTCTTTCAATAGTCAAATCACAAGTAAACATCTTCCTTAGTGCCAAATACTCTTCTGAATTTGACTGAATTTCTGGCAGCTCCTGTCAATCAATGTACTGCTGTAACTCTTTTTGAATTAAGTTCTGCAAAATTTTACTTGTATGTGATTTTAATGATGTTATTCAATAATTGGGCACATTCTGTGGGGTCTTCTTTTATTTGTATTTTATTTTAATGTTTTATTATTTTGGCGGGGGACATCACTGCCTTCTGGTGGGAGTAGGAGGCCCAGCCTTGCTCCTGGAGAGCTGCTGCTGGATTTGAACTGCCAAGCCAGTGGATCGCAGTCCAGCACTCAACCACTATGCCACCGGGGCTCATCCCTTGTTGGGTGTTTTTTTTTTTGCATCACTGCTCTCTGGTAGTCATGGGAGCTACCCAGCCTTGCTGCTGCTGGATTTGAACTGCTAAACCAGTGGGCCGCAATACCACACTCAACCACTGTGCGACCGGGCTCAGCCGGATCTTCTTGTAATTGAGCGCAAGTAATGGATTTTTCTGGTCGCTTGGCCAGGTAACTGATGTAGAAATTTCTTGGCATAGATGAGTGAGTGCTTCCAGTACTTCAACATGTTGAAGCTTTTCAGTTTATATTCCACTAATTCCAGGAACCTTGCATTTCAGTAATACTTTCACTGCAGCTTGACTTTACCATTGGTCTTGAGTCACATGTTTGCTCTTGAACTGTTTGAATGTTGACCGATTATTTTTGTACATTGACTATTTTCTTTCCATCTATTTTTGACACTTCCTGCATTTTTCAACATAACACCCATTTAAGCTTTTAATGACTGAACTTGAGACTTGAATTTTCTTTTTCAATACTTTCAGCTTGAGAAATGCTTAGTGTGTGCTTCTATTTTGGTTTTCTAACTCATTATAATACTTTGTCTTTTCAAGTCACCCTTTGAAGTTTTCTGTTCAACTCTTTTCCTTCATCATTTCTCCTATTCACTTTCCTTGCTCTGGGTTCCAGTTAGGTGTAGGGATGGGATTATGCATATAAACTACTCACAGTCCACGCAGTAGATGGATAGCTTTCTAACAATACTAATCATGTGCCTGGCACCCCTGTGTAGATACGACTATCCATATCGGGTTTATGGAACCCTCATAATGTGATTGGTTAGCTCTGTCACCTTGCTGCACTTACAGGGGAGCCAATTCCAAAGCAGGGACTTGATTGCCACCAAGGCGAAGAGATAGGCACAGAGCTCATCCTTAGCATGTGGTGGGGACTTTTTTCTGGGGACCTCCTAGACTCAGGAGAGAGAGAGCTGTAACAGTAGACATAGTACCAGACAAAGAAAAGGGGGCAAAGAAAAGGCAACAGTAGAATCAGGAGACAGACACAAGATGGTGCAGTTGGATTCCTAACCCATTTAGCAGGAAACTGAGCCCTTTCAGGCAGAA
Organism: Nesogale talazaci; assembly: GCA_004026705.1. Classification (NCBI taxonomy): domain Eukaryota; kingdom Metazoa; phylum Chordata; class Mammalia; order Afrosoricida; family Tenrecidae; genus Nesogale; species Nesogale talazaci. The sequence goes on along the minus strand of PVJH01029169.1, from coordinate 84 downwards.
GACTTGCTGGTAGAACGGAGTGCTTCTGGAGAAGTACGTGGTGACTCTAGGCTTGCCAACTCATGGAGCAAGAAAACTAGGCAT
>PVJH01029168.1:0-26385 GCA_004026705.1 Nesogale talazaci | reverse complement strand
CCTCAACGCAGACCCCTGGAGAGCCATTCGATCTGCTGTCTGTATCAGTAGCCGGCTCCTTTTTGTCGCTGAGTTGTGTTCTGTGATACATACACACCCTAGTTTGTGTAACCATTAACCTGTTGAATAATATCTGGTCTCGTTCCAGTTTGGGGCTATTACAAATAGAGCTGCTATAAATATCGACACAGAGGTTTTTTGTGTGAGCGTAACTTTTCATTTCTCTGGGAGAATGCCCAAGAGTACAAATGAACTTTTAATACAGTTCATAAATCCAGAATTATCTTTGGCCTGGCCCTGCTCTGGTTGAGTTTTCCCCCTTTCTCTAGTCTGCTGACTGATTGTGTGTGTGGATGTCACCCTTTTCCCCCTAGCCCTGGGTCCCTGTGGGTGTCCCTGCCGACTGGGGCCCTCCTGCATGCTCTCAAGGGGATCTGTTTTGCTTGCTTGCAGGCTCCTGTCCCAGAGTCGTGGCCTCTGCCATTAGTCACGCTTGGAAGACTTTCTGCACCCATGTCTCCTCCACGGACATAGATGTCCAGAACACCAGCTGTCTTCTCCAGAGTTAATCCAACCATGTTGTTGCTGTGGGAGTGGGAGGCCCTCCTAGGGCCCCTTTGAAGCCTTGCAGGGCAAGGCACCCGCTTTTCCTCTGCCTTCGTCCTCAGCTCCCCTGTAGTAAACACAGGCTGCCAAAAGATGGCAGTGCGCTTTGCAGCCACGGAGGCACTCGCTCCCGTTTGTCCCGTCTTTAAGTGTGTGTGCCACGAACTCGGGTAGCTGATTTTGTTAACAGGCAACAAACGTAACTGCAACATTCTCGGAAGCTTTAGGAAGTTCTTGGGGTTTTGTTTTGGGGGCGGGTGGGGGTGGGAGTCATATTTAAAAACAATTCACAATAAGTGACTCCCCGTCTCTTAGAACCCCCAAACCCGCGTCTGTGTGTGTATGGTTTCAGATGGAAGGGCTGACGGTGCAGTCCGTGTGGCTCCTGAAGATGCCCTGGGCGGTGCTGTCTGTGTGGCTCCTGAAGACACCCTGGGTGTGCTGGGTTTGCCTCCCATCCCATCCAGCCCAGCTGAGTGGCTGCGACAACCCGGTTTTGAGGTTTTCAACTCTGAGTCCTGAGATTAACACCTCTTAGTCCTCAGATAAAAAGCTCTTATGCCCACTGCCAATACAGTTTTTATGGCAGCCATGGCTAATGATCACAAAACTCTCACTTCCTCGTGTCTGCCCACCCCCTGCGTGCGTCACGTTAGTGTGTGTGCGGGCATGTCTGTGAAGAACTGTTTAAACATTTGCTGTGCACAGGAAAGCCGTTGTAAAGGGAGAGATTATGGGGTTCGCTGGATGTCGTAATCAGACCAAGCTTTTGAAGATAAAGTGCAACGAGTTGGCGTACGAGATTGACACACTTGAAGTGTGCCAGTGGGAAGCAGCCAGTGGTGCCCAGCGCTGGGGCGGGCATGCTTCCTGGGCAGCAGTCCGAAAGCCCCATCGTCTGCTTCCCAGGCCACCCCCACCACTATGTCTTCAGTGTGGCAGTTTCCGTGACCCTAATGTAGCCACAGCCCTGGGAGACGAAGAAATGTGGTAGTTCCACCTTAAGCAGCAGCCTTCTGGTTAGTGCATCTTTTGGCAAATGCCTGGGGTTAGGAGGAGAATTGTACTGTCTAATGTTATAAACCTGAAACCAGATGCTGTTACTATAGAGACAAGTGCAGTGCTATCGGGGGAGGGCGAAAAGGGGAGGGATGGCTGAAGGGGAGGGGGGCCGCGGGGAGGGCACTTGAGGAGAATTGAAAGGCTAGCACACCCAAGGACCTTCAACCTTTAGCTGCCCTGGGACAGGGACAGGCTTGCATTCTGAAATTTGTGTGCTGGCAGCCGGCCACCTGCTGACTGGCTGAGTGGCAGCTGCTCGCGCTGTGTGGACTGGCTGGTGAGCACGTTGGCAGTTGGCACGGGCTCTGGGGGGTGGGAGCTCCCAGGAGTGGAATGGAGATGGGTGCCCAAGGCCCAAGGACTGACGGTTTTGAAGAAATGTTTCTTGTGCCAGGCTTAAGTCACCCTTACAAGCCTGCTCAGTGATTAAGACCGGCTGGTGAAAGTCGGCCCGTTTGGCAGCAGATTGGACATGTGTTACAGTGAAATCATTTTCTTGTCCCAGAATAACAGACTAAAAGGGGTGGGGGGGGGCATGGGGAGGGGCACCCACAAGAAACCTCCCTTTGGGTGTGGACCTTTTGTAGAAGGGGGGAAGCTTCTTCCACCAGAGGCCCCATTGGGTGTTTTAGCCTGCCTGCTGTGACCCTTCACCCCATGCTGGTGAGAAGCTTCTAAATCCATTCTGCACTTTGCCTCCTGCTGGTGACGGGAGCCACCGGGGAGCTGCTCAGGGGCCTGCTGCTTCCCCCCTCTGTGTCCTGCAGACTCCTGCCATGTGAAAGGGACATTTCCAGAATGGGCTTTGGGGATGGAGGAGGGACTAGATGAGTTAGTTTCTTCCTGCCCATGGAAGAGAAAACTGTTTGGGTGACAGGGTCATTAAAAAAAAAAAAAAAGATATTTTCTGCCCTTACTAATAATAGCCAAGCAACTGTGGTGTGGATTTTAGGGGTGGGGGAGGGGGAACCCAAGATATGGACAGTCGTGGTGTGGAAAGGGGCCAAAAGAAGTCATAACATTCTTACTCATCACGCAGAGACTCCAGACTGGACTGGCTGAGTGCGTTGCGGGGCCGTGCAGGGGGCATGCTGGGGCCGTGTCGTCGGTGTGTGGCGCTCATTCTCAGGCTCCCATTTCAGGGAAGACGCTTCTTCCAGATGTGGCTTTGTCCCGCAGAACCCAGTTTCGAAAGACTTGCCATATACAGCAGTCTCGGCGGGAATGTGAACTGCGTACTCGAGCGTCCAGGAAAGCCCGCCTCGCGCGCATTCCCGCTCACACCCGGTGGAGCATGGACAGTGCTGGCTGGTCCTCGGCCCATGAAGTGGCCCGGGATGTGGACCATCCTCACTGGCGGTCACTGGCTATTCCTTTCCTCCCCCGCTCACTGTGGCAGGCCATTTGGAGAAGGTGAAATATTTTATTTAGAAAAGATGTAATGAGGACCTCCCTCCCCCAAAGACTTTAGGATCTAGTTGATTGACAAGGGTGGGGTGCCCAGCAAGTTGTGTTGGTTTCTGTAAGGAGGTGGTTTTGAGAACTGGCTGGGGGTGCGCCCTTCCCGAGGGGAGGCAGTGCTGAGAGGGTGCCCGTGGGACGCAGGGCCTTGGCACTTTCTACTTTCCAGAGCGTCGGCGAACATGTCCCAGTAAGCTTTCATCCGCGCCTCGTCTAAGTGTGCTGTAGGACCCGTCTGCAGTCCTGGCTGCTGAATGGACTTTCCTGGTTCCTAGGGAAGGCTTGGAGAAGGCATACGCGACCACACTAGAACGTCGTCTTCGTGGTGACAGGGACGTGGACCCCGGCTCATCGGTGCATCTCCACTGCCTAGGAGTGAGCGTGGCACAGAGTAGCGCATCTTCCATTGGATGAAGGAGCAGAGGAGGTCAGGGGAAAGAGCGAGTGATTGCATACCTGCTGGGTGTCCGGGACTGGGTATGGAAAGCTGTGATTGCTTTTGGAAAGTTGTCCGTGAAGTACCTATCACAAAATCCAATTTTTACTTCATTCTTCGTCTTTCTCAGCCCCTCCGTGGCGGTGCCCTGCCCTCAGCTTCCTTCACGGCTCTCTGGTCTGCTTTTGCTTTGACTGCACGGCCCGCTCTTCAGTGTGCATGCTCCAGTGCCTGGTCATCGGCCCTCCAGTCTTGACCTAGGCGGTCTCCCTGGGAGAAACTCTTCCAGGACGAGCCTCAGAGGCCAGCTCCGTTCGTTGAGTCTCACACTCACCTTTAGTGTGTGCTTGAGGTCTTACTTTACACGTGTAAACGTCCCACCCTTAAGGTGTACAAAATAAACTCTCCAGTCTCTACCCTGGACTCTTGGCATAGTCTCCTAGATTCTCTTGTTCCCCAATGACTCTCCCCCACTCCCACCCTCCACATAGCAGCCCAGAGAGATCTTTTAAAAAGGTAAAACAGAGTCCCTTCCCCAACCCCTTGCTTCGGAGCTGATTCCACCCCAGAACACCTGACAGGGCAGAGCAGAACGGTCCCATTGGGCTCCCAAGGCTTTGATTTTAAAAGAAGCCACTCACCCCACCCTTTCCCTGCAGCGCTGCCAGGCAACTCTCTGAGGGACCAGTGATTCGCTGCTGGGCCACCAGGTCTCCTTGAAAGCCCTTCAGTGATTGCCGTGACAGGTTATGAAACACTGACTCCCTACTTCGGCCTTCGGGCCCCAGTTCACTCCAGGGCTGCCTCCTACCATTGGCCCTGGAACAAACTGTCCAGCCACATTGATGTCATTTCTGTTTCATGGACACGCATACCTGGTGCCCACCCCAGACCTTTGCTCCTGCTCTCCCCTTTGCTTGAAACGCCCTTTCCCCCGATCATCACTTGGCTGATTCTTGCCTCTGACCAATGTCACTTTGAAGCTTTGTCTGGACCATCCTGTGTTCAATAAGCCCCACCCATTTTGCTTTATATAAGCACTATTACTGTTCGAGGTACCTTGCTCATCTACTTGTTATGAGTGTCTTAGGAATCTTGTCCTCATCATGGGCGTAGTCCCCCTTTCTCTGAAGACTGCCAGGAGCCTACTCACTGTTCTATGAGTCCGTGGTAACTCAGAAACCCCTGTGGGTTTCTGAGACTGACTGTTTATGTGAGTAAAAAGCCCAGACTTTCCCCTGTGGAACTGCCATTGGTTTTGAACTGTAAAACACGAGATCGAAGCACAGTGTGTAACCCCTACACCCCCAGGGAACCTCTGCCAGAAACATAGCAGACCCTAAATAAACATTTGCCGAGTCAGCGGACACGCTGGCTCATTTAATCCTCGTGGGAAGGAAGGCAGGTCACATTAGAGCCTCAGAGAAGCTGCTCCACTGCTTTGCCTTCTTGAGGCTTCAGGGCCTTCTCTTTTCCTTGATCACAAGAAAGGCTGACCTTTAAATTGTTTGCATTCAGAGTCGTCGTTTTCATTTGTGCATAGAGACGCGCGAGTTAGCGGGTGTGCTCTCCTGTCTCTGAAAGAAGATGTCCTGCTTGTGTCCAGAGGTAAAGAGTCTCTTACTGCCCTGGCTCACTCGTCACTGGGCAGGCTGAGGAAGAACGTTCATGCCTTAGGCAGATCTGGGCTCTGCACTGCACTGAGTCCTTCACATGTGTTGTCAACCTTCACCCGCAAGGCTGAGAGTCATAGTCCCTCATCTGTAGATTGAGTCTCTGGGTGCCCCCATGGCCTCCATGGATAAGCTTTCCACCACGAGCTGAAAGACTGGTGACTCCAAGGTGCCTTGAAAGGCAGACCTGGTGGCCCTGAGAGGTCCCAGCCCTAACAAGCCCATGGAGCACTGCTTTCCTCCGCAGCCCCTGGGGTTGCCAGGAGACCACATGGCCTCGCGGCAGCCCACAGCACAACAGCACAACGGAAATAGAACCTGCACAGGGTGAAGCCAATGCTCGGGGCACAACTGCAAACCTCGCATGTGGTGCTCCCAGAGCCCCCAGCAGCGCCCCAGCAGGAAGGCCCCTGAGGTTCTGTGAAGGCTCTAGCTAAGAAAACGCCATGGAGCAGTTCTCCCTGGTACACTCCTCCCCCCGCTCCGTGAGTTGGAATGGACCTGGCAGAAACAGATTTTCTGTTTACAGATGGGAAAATGGAGGCTCGCAATGGTAGAGAATACGTACTTGCCTGCAGGTGATACAAGTACGACGTGGTACATAATGAGGGTTTTCTTTTTTCTTTTTTTTTTCTTAAAGCCTAGATGTGTCTGACGCTAGATTCCCAACTTCTTCTCTAAGTTGGGGAAAGTTGCTTCTACGGTAGAAAAGGGGACTGTGTGACTCCAGTGTGTGTTTGCTGAGATGATGACAAACACTTGAGGCACAGGGACAGGGCACACAGGGTGGAAAGCAGCCCTGCAGCCCTCAGTGCATGAATACATAATGAGGCAAATGGAACAGAGTGAGCATGCTGGTCTCCGGCACGGCTCAGGTATGGTACCACAGAGAGCAGCCGCCCCTCGAGAAAGTTCTTTACTTTTTGACTGGTACTGCAGAAGCAGCATTTGAGAAATTCACGATTTTCTGTTGGCTTTCACTATAAATAGAGTGCCTGGAATTCAATATATCAAAATTAACGCCATGAAAAGGCTCTCCAGCATGTAGAAATCAACCCTCAGTCATACTATAAAACCGGAGACATATTTGGCATCGCAAGACCATGCAAACACTGTCACTACTTGGATGGATTCTTAGGTCTTATTTGGCGTATGAAATTGCAGAGTAGATCCTATTATATAAGGAGACAGGAGGACAGCTTAATGTGGTTACAAAATGAAGACCTTTGTGCCCTTCAGGAAGTTGATAGCATAGATATACACAGAGAAAGACATGTGATAGGAATGTGGAAGAAGGATGAATGGGTGGCATGTATATGTGACCACTGCTGAAGCCGGGTTTGCTGGGTAATCCTCAGATGTCAGATTTTCGTAAGGCCAACATGTGACTCAAAGCTTGCCACTCCACAGAGAAGACTGGGCTGTGCTGGTATTAAGAGGCTGGCTGGAAGCTAGGCTCCCACTGTGCACGAGACTAGCTCCCTGTCTCTCTCTGCGTGTGGGTGGGTGTGCATGTGTGTGTGTGAGGGTATACGTTTTTCTGCAGTGGGTGTTTAAAGAGCTAAGCACCGAAGCTGGATTTCCACAAACGATCATCACGAACACTCCAGACACACCAAACTTCCTCTCTTGGTATTTTTTCTCTCCTTTTTTTTTTTTGCAAGCCCCAAAGAGGAGCTCTCCCAACATTCAGCCGAAAAAGACTGGGGCTATTTTCTTGCCTATGTCCCATGCGGGTGCCCTCTCAAGGTTAGAGCTGAAGCTATGTGTGACCGGCATATTTTCAAGCCCCAGACGAGAGGAGCTGCGTGAAGGAGTGGCAGACACCAGAGGAAGCCGAGTGACTGTGACCTGCAATCATGAACAGCAGCCTGCAGGTCAACCTGCCCAGGAGCTGGGCTACGTCCAGTGGCTCTCTCCAGGAGAAGTCTGAGCATTCTTTTTTTCTTTTTTATTACTATAGGATGGAAGATGAAGCTGTCCTGGACAGAGGGGCTTCCTTCCTCAAGCATGTGTGCGATGAAGAAGAAGTAGAAGGTGAGCCTTGTGGGTCTGGGAAAGTGCATGTTCCTATACGTTCATGTATTTCTAGGGAGACTGATGCTCATCCATTTCATAGAGCTGCTATTTTAGAACTAAAATCCAAAGGCTTTCTGGGGTCTATTTCCACATCTGCTTTACACAGAAAGTAATTTTAAGTACTTTATTGGGCCATCCGATTCTGGATCAGTGTGGTCCTGCATGGTTGGGGTGGGGGTGGGGGCAAAAAAAAAAACGAGATTTAATTTTGAAGCAGGTGTCTGTTGGCTGTGTCTTTCTGTCAAAAATAAATATTTTGCCCAATCATGACTTCAACTAACTACCCCAAGGAAACTGCTAGTTTTATCTAAATATATTTGGCAATACCTTTTCATATTCTTTCTTGAAGCTTATTGGATAGAGAGAGAAACCCGATGTAATTGAAGGAGACCAGGGGCTTTGCTTTAGGAGAAATAGGCCTTTGTTAATATTTGCTCATCATGAAGGAGGCTCAGAGTCTCAGTCAGAAACAGATGGACAAGCATTTTTACTTCAGAGTGCTCTAGGACCTCTTCTACTCATAGCCTGTAGTTCCTAGGAAAACCCAAATAACCATCAGGATGCAGTATAGCCGGTGCTGCCATGCCCTGAGTAGGCCTTGGATCTCCTTGTCTCCTCTCTCTCTTTTTTTATTCTTGAAAAAGATACATGCAACATATCTTTAGTTAATTCAATATGGGTTGTTTTATGGGGTTTTTTTGCCTGTAAAATTCAGAGAGATGGAATACATCAGTCATGTCCTGCAATATCACCAGTGTCCGTTGCTGAAATTTTCATCACTGTAAAAAGAAACTCACTTTTTAACTTATCCACAGTATCAAAATGACGTAGTTTGATTGTGGCTGAGCAATACTAAAGTAAAATCATGGGACGGTGTCTCACATGTATAGTGTTTTCCAATGAGTTGCTTAAGACAGTACTTAAACACAATGAAATAAAACCTCCAGGTGAGTCAGGTGATAAATTCTACCTTTAGAATCTTCTGAGAGGCAGTTCTTCATCAGCAGTTCTCTGCCTGTAGGTTGGGACTCCTTTGGGGGTCAAGCAACCCTTTCACAGGGGTTGTCCAATTCATACAGTAGCAACATTACAGTTATGAAGTAGCCACGAAAATAGTTTTATGGTTGGGGGTCACCACAACAGGAGGAACTGTACGGAAGGGTTGTGGCATGAGGAAGGTTGAGAACCACTGTCATTTGACAGGCGCTAGCCTGTTGACATTTGTTAAGTATTTTCCTAATGCTTATCAAACTTGCAACGGAGAGGTGGGATTGTGGGGGGAAAAGATGGACACTGTATTTCCTGGAGTGATTTCTCAGCTGAACTGAGCACCAGGTTCTGAGCAAGTGATATTTTGTGTCACTAGAAGAGTTTGAATGGTCTGACTGTTAAATTGTCCTTCATGTTTCCTTAGTAGCCACCCCCCTGCCACTCCTATTCCCGCCCCTCCCTCCCCGCTTCCCTCATTTATGATCTTGAGCCTGACTAATAAAAATTTGATGTCTAATGTCTCAATTTCATAGGAAAAAGGAAACTGCAGTACTTTCTCTTATATTGTTTTATAGGTTCTTTGTACTTTTATATTATGACCGTGGGAAAAGATTGGTGAAAGCAACAGTAACACTTTTGTCCTAAGATTCTTCTAGCCTCTGGTGTTAAAATCTGGTTGGGGTCAGTGTCGAAAGGAGATAAGAGTATTAATGGCTGTAGCACATGGATGTAAGAAACACTGTGGACTTGCGCAAACACCCTATAGTTTTCTTAGGGCATTTAGAGTAGAAAAATCCATGAGGACGCTTGGGAACCTCTGGGAATGAAGTAAGTGCGGGGGGTGTGTGTGTGTGTGTGTGTGTGTGTGTGTGTGTGTGTGTGTGTGACACTTTCCTTGAGAATAATGTTCTAGCTAAGTTCACAGGAGATGTAAATCACTTCTTGAGTTTACAAGGTCTGTTGGAATTGACAACCCTCCACTGCAATAGGATATCATATATGAGTTTCTTAAGCCTTTGACTAAGCAGTGTATTTCCTGAAGTATTTCCCTTGATTTTTAAGCAAGAAAAAAATTAAGACAATATAAGGGAATAGAATATAAATGTGGAGTCAGCCCTCTGTAAAGAGAAACAGAAAGAAAACCAAAAGTGCTTGCAAATTTTGACTTGTGGTGATTAAATTTGCCATGTGAATTTTGTGGTTTTTGCTTGCTTGAATAAGAATTCTAGTATATTATTTTTCATGTTAATTTGGGCCTGAGCTGACTGCATTTCTTTCAAGGCATGTGTGAGTCATTGTTGTTGTGCGACCCCGAAGCCGATAGGATGGTTGCTTAGGGTGTCATCATTGGTGGGGGAATTTCCAGCTTCCTCTTCACTAGAAACCTTAAAGCCACCATCAGGACCCATTCATCGACCCTTTCAAGACGTTCTCCAGGTTTCTCACTTGACTGTGCCTCGTCAGGGTGAGGACACCGCCATGCTATAATGGCTCTAGTTGAAAGTACGAAGGAGTTGAAAGGAACCTGGCTTTAGGGATGATCCTCTTTCCAGTGTGGGAGAATGACCAGGCGTCTGAGTGGTCAAGACCTTTAAGAATGTTTCACATTTTGAGTGGGACTCTTTCCCTCAAGGATATGAGTTTGTCTTCTACCTTTAATTACACAGACTAGGGTGTATTTGCAGGAGAGCAAGCTGTTCTCTTTGTTGTGAAGGATATATGTTTTCTGCTACGGTTGTGGCAGAGTCAAAGCTTTAGTTTGGGATAGCAATTCATAAGGCAAATTGTTGTTGCTCTTGCTTCTAGAGTAAACATGGTTGAAGTAGATTGTAGCATCAAGTCTTCGAAAGAGTAAACTTAGAAGAAAAACCCAGTAGGTTTCTTTTTTTAAATGGCCAGAAATAAGAAGTGCTGACAATCATCTATGAAGGTGAATAGGGCCCTGAGGCTCTCTCTGCTTTAAAAGGTTTATGCTTTTACAGATTTTCTTAGGTCCCTTCATTTGGAAGGTTGGACTCAGTTCAGGTAAATGCTCAGAGAGGTAGATGCTCTCTCACTGGTCCTTCTAGTGCTGTCGTTCTGAGCAAGGAGGAGACATCCTATCACACCTTGGCTCACCTTGTTCAGCTCTACTGTGTCAGTGGCTTGGCTCTTCACCCTTGATTTAGAGAGTCAGTAGGAAATCATTTGCTTCAACTTGTTAAGGATAGAATGAGTCAAGGAGGAGACATCTTCGGATGAAAAAATGGATTTTTCTATGTGGGGTACATTGAAAGAGGAAAACCTGCTTTCATAGCATTTCCCTCCTTCACTTGTGTTGATGGCTTCGCTGTAAAGGCATACCGAGTGCCATTTTTAATGTTAAAAAATAGATTCTTTCATAGATGGCCTCACATTGATGACCCTGTACGTGGTGAGGCTTTATAAAACTAGGTTTTGTGGCATAGAGTGCTTATTGAGGGTAAACTTATTGAACAAGTTTTGGGCTAGTCCTATTTGTCTTGGTGGGGGGTGGGGGAGTGGGTGGTGACAAAATCTCCAGTTCATGTGCAGCCACAGACTTGCTTGCAGGGAAAACTTGACATTATCTAAGTGACCTAGCACATGTGACCATGAAAGGGACGTCTATTTGCTTTCACTTCAAACACACTTTGGGGGAAAGGAAAGTGTCAGACTTTGCTGGGTGAATCCAGGTTGAGAGAGGAGACGTCCAGGGAGCTTTTTTTTTCAAACTGAAGGGAATCCTATGGCTATTTTAGCCTTAAAAAAGACCGCCTGCCAGGAATTCGGTTTGTGTGATATAAACAGATTACTTAATATTCTCACATTTTGCAATAGGGGAAAAGAGCAAGCTCCACCTTATCCTTTGAGATAAGGCCTTGGCTCTGGGAGGCGAGGTAACTCCCCGGCAGGCCTTGGCGACTCTGGCTTCACGAGGAGTGGTGCTTTCACTTAACTCCAACGCTAACTGACGACGCAGGAAACATAAAATACAGCGAGACAATATTGACCGAGACATGTCTCTGTTTCTGAAGTGCTCTAAAAGCTACTATGCTGTTTTGTGGTGGTTTCCCTCTCCATTGAAAATGCAGTCCGACAGGGAGCATGTTCCCATCAGTCAGTTGCAAGAGGATTGTGCAAGTGGACACTGTGAGGAGAGGGAGAGATTGGAGCTTGGGGGTGGGGGTGGGGTGGGGAGAAAGAATTGTTAGAAATGCATGGAATTTACAGGCTAATTGTCTTTAGGAAATAAAAGTGCTGATATAATACAGTATTGGGGGCAGAGAAGATATCCACTCTCTGTTAACAGAAAGAACCAGGCAATAAATATATAACAAGCCAAAAATGAAGCATATGTTATATAGAATTTATGTAATCCTCTTACATCTGCACTTGGATTTTCGTTAGAAATTTGTTTCTCTTGGAGCTCTTGGTTCAATAAGATGATGTAGCATCTGTCTTAACCCTGGCATTGCTACTGTTTCATTTTGCAAAGATTATCGACATATTTTTGACCACTCATTCATATTTGTAAGGAGGAAAACCCCCTAAAACACACCTTTCTATCCTCATTTCCTCTTCTCCTCTGAAGAGAGACTAAAATAATGAAATGATGACTTTTGTCTTTTTGGATGTTAAGATCTCAACCTTTTACAGACATGAAATCATAATGACTTTATTTTTTAAATAATGGCTTTAAAACTGTTTTTTATTAAAGGATATTGGGATGTCTATGTGTATGGAAGAAGGTCATATCCCTGGAAGGAAAAAAAGTGATGGCCTTGTAGACATTTAACAAGAATCCAAAATCACTGCCATTGAATCAAGTCAGTGGTGTGGTGGTTCCATGTGGCCCTTTAACCTTGTGGCCCGCAGTTCAAAACCACCAGCTGCTACCAGGGAGAAAGGTGCAGTTTTCTATTCCTGTAAAAAGTTACACAGCCTCAGAAACCCACAGGGGCAGTTGTGCCCGGCTTCATAGGGTTGCCTAAGCCAGATGATCCTCCCTTGAGTCGGTAGCAGTGAGTTTGGCTTGAGTTGGAGTAGACATTTGTTAATAAGCACAATGGGGAGAAACATCAGAGCTGAGAAGTGAATGAAAACTTAGTGGATGGGAAGGGAGGGGCTGGGTTGGGGCTGGGGCTATTCTGAGCCCTGGATAGAGTGTCCACTTGCACTTTGCTGACCTCTTCTTTGCTGCTGGTCTGTCTTCGTGCTCTGAAGCAGGGTGTACAGAGGAAACACGTGGGCAAATGCTGCTGAGAAAAAAAATGGAAACAAAGAGAGAGCCACACATTGGGAAGCTTTAAAGAAATGGCATGCGATGCTTCAAGGCTGCTACCTGCATGGCAATTTAAGTTTCCCAAGCCAGGTTTGACCAACTTCCAGGTTGAGTTGTATGTTACTTTTTCCTCCTGGCCCCAGCGGAGAGCTTGCCAGAGATCCTAAGACATGCAGGACTCTGTTCTGCCGCCTCTGCATGTCTCTTACTGCATCTGTGAAACTGCATACGTGAAACCAAGCTCTGCTTACATTCAGACTTCCTTAGCTTCAAGGAAACCTGAAGACCATTCTGTGGATTTATGAGGCTACAATCTCACATCCCCTCCCAAAGTTTTCTCCTTGAAGAGAATTCATTGGAAGTATAAAATGCATCAGAGGGCCACTCGAAGCCCAATCTTGACCTAGGTATCTGTGTTCTTTACAAAACAAAGTGAATCAGGTACTGGGGTTGTGTTTTGCAAAGACCCAGAAATTTTCCAATAGTGCACGTGCTGTGTTGTTGGCTGAGGATTGAGTTTCTTTTTAGAAGCTTTTTGTCTGGTCACATGCACGAGACATATCGTTTGATATTTGGGGGAGTCGATATCACTTGTTTTAAGCATGTGGTGGCAAGACAGAGGGGCTCAGCTTCAGTTTGAGAAGAAAAATTCAAAGCTCCCTCTCTCACGGAATCACTGCATGTGCAAAGAAAATAACGTGTATTTTGGAATAGGGATTTCTTTGTCTAAGAAAGGGGAGTAGAAGAACGTGCCCTTTGCCATTTGACTGTTTGGATAGTTGGTACGAGCAGTTTTCCCTTGGCATTAGGGATGGGTGTGCTTGTCTGGTAGTATCTTTGTTTCCACTGATATGCTTTCACCAATCATTTTTTCCCCAATGTTTTTATTGGGGGTTCTTGCAGCTCTTATAATATTCCATACATCATTTGTATCAAGCATATTTGTACACATGTTGCCATATTCATTTCCAAATATTTTTCCACTTGAGCCCTTGGTATAAGCTCCTCTTTCCCCCTCCTATTTTTTTTTTATAAATCATTTTATTGGGCACTCATATAACTCCCATCATGATCCATACATACATCAATCATATGCAGGTCACATTTGCACACTTGTTGCCATCATCACTCTCACAGCAGCCTCCCTCCACTTAGGTCCCCCCAGTACCAGCTCCCCATGTTTCCCTCCCCCAATGAATCCTTAAAAATTATTACTTTTTCATATCGCATACTGTCCAATGTACCCCTTCACTCACTTCCCTTTTGTCCATATCCCAGAGAGGAGGTTATATGTGGATCCCTTATATCGGTTCCCCCTTTCTATTCCACCATCCCTCCACCCTCTCAGTGTCACCACTCCTACTACTAGTCCTGAGGGATCTTCTATCCTAAATTCCCCATGTTTCCGACTCCAGTGTCCGTCCCCTGGTCTAGCGGGATTTGTCTGCTAGAATTGGGATCATGCTATTGGGTGGGAGGAAGCATTTGGGAACTAGAAGAAAGTTGCGTAATTCATCGTTGCCACACTGTGCCCTGACTGACTCATCTCCTCCCAGCGACCCCTCTGTAAGAGGATGTCGCTCCACCTATGGATGGACTTTGGGTCCCCAATCTGTACTCCCCCTCATTTATGAAGATATAATTTTTAGTTCTTTGATGCCTGATACTGAAGCCCTTGGACACCTCATGGTCACGCAGGCTTCACCAGTCATTTTTAACACCCTAATTCCTGTTGACCTCAATGTTTTTTATTTGCTTGATTTTCTATCCACTTGCATCTTCTCCTTGCCTCAGTGGGAGGCTGGAATGCTTAGGGGGAATGTGCCCTAAGACCTTCTCTCTCTTTCTCTTTGCATCTCCGCTCCCTGCTTCTCTTTGGCTGCCCCTCCGGCACTCGATGTGAAGCTGGCGTCTCCGAGTTAGACTCCTCTCATACACGTGGCCCCTAATTTGTTGGATTGTCCCATTTTCCAAGGAGAGGGATATTGATTATAATTATATCTAGGGCAATATGTGACACTGGTCTGTTGTCTAATAAAAGCTGTAAAGTGACGTAGGGAAAACAAATTCAAGTCTTTCTCCTTTGCCCCCCACTAGCGAGGATTCAAAGTGTGTTCAGTGTTATATACATTTTTCATGCTCCTGTGTCATCACTAGAATAATTCTTCTGCTCTTTTATTTTTTTTAAATCCTTTTATTGGGGGCTCATACAACTCTTATGACAATCCACCCATAAGTCCATTGTGTGTCAAGCACATGTGTACATCCGCTGCCCTCATCCTTACAACATTTGCTTTCTATCTAAGCCCTTGGCATCGGCTTCTCATTCCCCCCTTGCACTCCCCCAATCAGAAACCCTTGATAATTTATAAAGATACTCATTACCTTGTGTATCTTACACTGTCTCATGTCTCCCTTCACCCAGTTCCCAGTTGTCGGTACACCAGGGAGGAGGTTGTACGCAGATTCCTATAATCAGTTCCCCCTTTCTACTCCACCTTCCCTCCACCCTCCCAGTATTGACACGCTCACCTCTGGTCCAGAAGGGATCATCTATCCTGGATTCCTTATGCTTCTGGCTCCTATCTGTGTCAGTGTGCATCCCCTGGTCCAGCCAGATTTGTAAGGCAGAATTGGGATCATGATGACGGGAAGGCAGAAGCATTGAAGAACTAGAGAAAGGTTGTATGTTTCTTCATTGCTACCCTGCACCCTAACTAGTTTGTCTCTTCCCTGTGACCCCTCTGTCAGGGGAAGCTCGCTACCTACAGATGGACTTTGGGTCCCCAACCTGTACTCCCCTTCATTTACACTGATAAAATTTTTAGTTCCTTGATGCCTGATACCTGATCCCTTCGACCCCTCTCTCATGTGGGCTTTGTTGCTTCTGCCCGCAGCCCTTTAAAAGTGACTGTGACTCAGCAGTCAGACCGTGAGCTCCTGGCCCCACTGCTGAAAGAAAGGTCAGCAGTTTGAAACCACCAGCAGCTCCAAGGGACTAAAGTTGAGGCGTCCTTGGACATCCATCGGGCTGGGCCGTTCCTCTCTGTCCTAGAGGGTCGCTGTGAGTCAGAGTCAGCTGGGAGGTGGCGAGTTCAATGGCATCACTGGCGGTATAGTGGCAATGACATTCAGTGGCTAACTGGCAGGCCAGAGATTTGAAGCGACTAGCAGAGGAAAGATGTGACAGTCCACCTCATCTGCCTCATAACAATTTGTAGCCCAGGAAAGAGACCTCACGGGGTCAGTGATGTTCTGACCTTCAGGGTAGCCATGACTCAGAATACACGTGAGACCCCAGTGGACTGGTTTTTGGCACTGGGTCGGCTGCTAGGGGTCCCTGGGTGGTGGGCTTCCTTAGTGTTTGTTCAAAAGTTCCAGCCCACCTAGAAGAAAGTCTGCTGAGAAGAAAGGGCTGGTGATCTACTTCTGAAAAAAAAAAATCAGCCATTTAAAGCAAACCCTTTGAGGCACCGTTCTACTGTGGCATACACCTATGACTGCTCTAGCTTGGAATTGATTTAATGTTAATAAAAAAGGGTATTATGCAATTTAGGGAGGCATTACTCCATGTCCTCCCCTAAGCTAGATGCTTTCTCACTCTTGCCCCTATAGAGAGGGGACTATGGTGAAAGGGAGTGGCCTAGAGTGAACTGAAGATGAGTTGAAGCCCTCTTCTTGTTCTGGTGAGCTTGCTAGCAAAATTTTATTTTATTTGACTTCTTTAGCTCAAGCATGTCGGGGGCTGTGGTGAGGGCCTATCAAGACTGGGGGTCATGGGAAGTTCCAATCATTGTACCCTCAATCAGTTGCTTGCCAGGTAAGATGAGAGAAGAAGGCAGAGGAGGCGGTGAGTGACAGCCTTTGAGTCAGCAGTATTGGTGACTCAAGTCTTTCCTTTCTCTGGGTAGCGGAAAAGTTCCTAGACCTGATGAATTGTTTTTACCTTTCTGTGGAGTTTAAATTAAAAGTCAGCGCTCCTAAGTGCCATGTCCAATGTATTCACCTTCCTTTATGCTCTAGTGACTTTTAAAAACGAACCGAGTCTGCTTCAACCTCTAGAGAGATCCTTTCACTGTTTCCAAGGAGGAATGCTCAGTCCTGTTGACTAATTCCCAACTTCTGGAAATAAAAGCAGGTTTTAAATTTTAGTCAGGATTGAATATTTATAGATTGGTGAAATCGCTACCTAAGCACCCAGTTGATTAGGACATTTTCAATGAGGAATTATTTCTTTACTCAAAAATAAAGGAAACATCTTGGATGGAGAAAGAAGGCTCTTAACGGACTAGCATGGACACATGCGTTTGGCAAATTAAACCGTATCTGATTGTTTCAGACTGCTGCTGCTCATGTTTGTTCAGTCTGTGCTGTGTTTAGTGAACATAGCAGTGAACCAGGAGTCTCCAGCCGACTTCTATTTTGACTCGGCCGCTGCCTTCCTGGGTGACACAAGGCAGGCCATGGTTCCCTGATGGCTATGCTTCTGTCACATGGAACGCACCTAATGGATCCATCTCCTCCTCCACAGACTAACGATGCCCTGGCAATTCGAGGGAGCTTGCTCTCGTCTGGGAAATCTTCCTGAGATTTGTACATCTTTGACACAATGCTTAATTTCTGAATCTTTGCTTCTCCTACAAAGAAACACAGGTCCCTGCCCCTTTCTTCCAGCTTTCCCAGGAGTGTACATGATGGACTTTGAAGTTCCCACGATTAATGGGGTATCAATTTAACCTATTGAGCCCTTGCATGTGGAATGCCTTTCTAGGCAGTGATTACTGTGACTGCAGACTACTTTCAGATTAAAGGTAATACTGACATCTGATAATCAGCAAATTAGTAGGTTAGTACCTATATAAACCAAACCAAGCCTTTTGTTTGCAAATTGATTTTGACCTCACCTGTTTCCTATTAGAACCCCTCTCCCTAGATTGTCAATGGCTATAACTTCGCCAGGGTTTATCTCACCACACCTCTGGGTGGGTTCAAAGTGCCAACTTAACACTCATCGTGGTGCCAAATATCTACATTAATTTGAATATGATTAGTTTTAATGTGATTGATGAAGTGAGGGGTCAGGACTTTTCTCATCTTTAAGCTTACCACACGGTAAGGAAAATGGCAGATATAGTCTTAAAAATGTGCTACATTTCCAATATCATACCTCTCTCTGAATTTGCTAACATTTGACAGTCAGGGTTACAGTTAATGCAACTGTTCAAGATTCGTTATATATGATCAGGGAGAGAGTACATCACATATATGGGTGAGCTGGCATGGGAGAACACAGAATATAATTCTCAAGCAATAGCATTAAAATGAAAAGTGAAGGATGAACAGATGTCAGCGAGATGATCCAAGAGAAGGCTCCCCAGCAGAGTTCATGAAGGTTTGCAAGAGAGAAAGAGGCGAGCCCACGGGAGAATTGGAGGAGCAATGTGGTTTGCAGAGGGGGACTGGAAGAACCTCGTCTGAGCTTATGATCTTTTATGCCATGCTGAAAATTGAGAGGGCTGTGTTGGTGGTTCAGTGGTAGAATTCTTGCCTTCCAGGTTTGGTTTCTGACCAATGTGCATCACTCATTGCCACGACCTCTCTATCCATGGGGCATGTGTGTTGCTGTGATGCGGAGCAGGCTGTAGCAGGGCTTCTAGACTAAGGCAGACTAGGAGGCAGCTTAGTGCATGGAAACCCCAGTTGGTTCCCCCACCAGTCATGGGGACGCTGTGAAACCAGACCGGATTGCAGTTGACTGTGTGTGGATGGTGTGCATGACTCAGTGCCTTGCAAGGCAGCGGCGAATAACGACATTTGAAGACTTCATCAAGTGTGCACCGGGGAGCTATTGAAGGAGGATTTAAAATGGGAAGTGACAAGCCAAGATTAAAAAAAAATATTTCTAAAAAGCCTCTTTGGGTGCTGGGTGGAGCGAGCTTTGCAGAAAGGCAGAGATAAGAGGAAAGATTGGTGCTGAGGTTCACTGGGTGAGAGTCTTGAGGGTGGATTAGACTGAGGACAAAGGAGATGGAGACAACCGGCGGACTATGACTTGCTCATGGAAAGATAGATGGTTGGAGGCAGATGTTTCTGAATTTCTGCTGTGGTCGTTGGGGAAAGTCCTGTGACATTTGTAAGACAGTGAGCACTGGGGGGAGCGTGGTGGAGGATGATAGCAGGTCGGTGCTTTGCAAATGCCGTTTGTATGAGTCGGTGGTGCTTTCCTGTGGGAGTTCTGGTGGAGCAGTGGTTAAAACTCCCAGCTACGTACCAAAGGGTCGGTGCTTGCCACTGACCAGCAGCTTCATGAGAAATACGTGGCTGTCAGCTTCCAGGATGAATACAACCGTGATAACTACTGGGGAAGTTATACTCTGGACTCCAGGATCACCATGCCTTGGGATCAGTGCTGTGGCAACAGGTTTGGGTACCTAATTGCACATGACCGGAACTACGAAGAAATAACAGGGATGGAGATAACAATGTAGTGTCTGAGGAAAAGCAGTTCTACTCTATCCGATAGCGTTGCTGCAAGGCAGAATCAACTCAATGGCAGTGAGTCTTTTTTGAGTGAAGTAGGTGCCAGGAGAACCCTGAGCCATACACCTGGTTTGCGCGTACAACGAATCCCAGAGTTGGCAACATGAGCCCAACTAGCTGCACCACAGAAAAACGGAGTGACCTGCTTCTATAAGGATCAGACCCAAGAAAACCCTAGCACGCAGCCCTATAGGTCCACGGGGTTTCCGTGGGTGGGAATCGACATGATGCCGACAGTTTTCGTTTAGTTTGGGTTCAGCATGTCGTCAACACAGCTGAAAGGGTGGATGACATTTCCCAAGGCAACAGAAAGCAGCAAGAAGAGTACTTTTTGGAATCTCTGAGCCTGAGAAGGAGAAATAAATTTAAACAAGTGAGAGGAACATCAGGGAGAGAAGAGAGAGCATTTTTAGAGGAGAGAGTGATCAGCAGACTTCAAAGCTGCCCGGACGTTAACATGAAATGTGGACTGAAAAGTCGCTGCTGGATGTGGTCGAGAGACAGTGCTGGCTGGCTTCTGTGAGCAGGTCTGGAATCCAGGTTGGGTTGCAGTAGGCTGAACCACAGAAAATAACCAATGTGGGAAATTGGGATAATGGCAGATACTTTTTGCCTTCTTTACTATGTACTCCATTTACATATAACCAATGAAAATATTTAGAGTCGTTTCAGAGTTTATAGAGAGCTAGAGAGAACCTTAGCGAAAGAGCTCAGTGTTCTGACCTGACAGTTGGTTAGATGAGTCATGGAAAGGTGACAGTAATTTTCTCAAGGAAATACTGGAGGAAGTAGGGCACGGAGGAGGTTTTCTGCATTTCTGAGGACAGTGCTCATGTCCTCACTCCCATAAAGTGGGCCTGAATCTCTTCCTTTTGGAAATGAAAAGGACTTTAGAAAGAGAGGTGGATAAGAACTAGACAAAGTGCCCGAAAGGAGAACAATAAGGGGATGGGGAGATGTTATGAAAAATGAGAGAGAGAGGGAGAGAGAGAGAGAGAGAGAAGGGGAGAGGAGGGGAGGGGAGGGGAGGAGAGGAGAGGAGAAGAGCCAGCCTCGTATCTTGTTTGGTGATGTGTAGGAGAACAAATATTATACCCTTTTACTCTAGGGTAGAGAATAGAGCTCAGGATTGTGAATTTAAAGTTATTCTGTGATGATAAGAGACAAAAGTTTTCAGAGAATTCTTGAGCCATCTTACTCCCCCCACTCCCCCATGGATAATTAGTAACTTGAAAATGTAATTCTGCACTTGATCTTAGCCAAAAGACCGAGAAGCGATGAAAATGTGATTCTGTCTCCCTCTCCTCTACCCTTGTGTGCGCTTCACAGGCAATGCAAAGTGAGAGTGATGATAGGGACTGGTACCATGGCCATGACAAAGTGGTATTGGGAGTCCAACATCCTGAGTCTCTGTACATCAGTAGGTGATTCATTGGCTTTAGTGTGATAGTAAATGCACAGGTTGGACCTGATATCTGAGGTGATTTCAACTCATGCTTCTGTGTCAGGAATGCAGTTCTCTTCTGGAAGTGAATATGGAGGAGCATCAATCAAAATTAGTTGCTAAAATTGATTCCTACCTATAGCAGTCATAGAGGACCCTAGTGGTTTTAAGGCTGTAATCTTTATGAAAGCTGACTGTCACATTGTTCCCTTGTGGAGTGACTGGTGGATTTGAAACCTAGACCTTTCAGATAGTAGCTGAGCCTCTGTGCCACGAAGACTCCTTTGGAGAACCAGAGCTGTGAAAATTCTGAGATTGGCTTAATGAAGTTAAATTAAGCCTCTTGGGGCACTTTACTTCATTCTGGGTCATTGTTATAATCCTACAGAATTCCCCACACTTCACTTATCTGTATACAGATATCTGAGGGAAGGCAATTATGTGAACTACTATTACACATTTGGTACTCGATTAGCCATGAGTGTATTACTATATTGAAGATTATCTTTGGACAATCACTGAAGACTGTTCTTAAGTGCTCAGCGAGGGCTTAAGTCACTGCAAAAAGAGAAGCCATCTAGTTAGAGTTGGATAATGCAGTTGGAATGAGAGTATGAATGTGCACATTTATGTGTTTCCTTAAGCTGTTTCTCTGGCTGCACTGCAAATCCACTTATCAATGATTATTGCACTAGCCATTGTTTTCTATCTTTCTACCCACTTCCCACTCATTTGTGCAAATGGTGACCACAGAGAAATAATGGAAACTGCCAGCCCTCTGTGTTTGACCCATAGGTGCATTTTGTCTGATGGCGTGTGCACTGTAATGCAGTTGCATTGCCTTGACCATTCTTCACCTCTTCTGGGGGTCTTGGGTATTAGGATGAACAGAGAGCTTATTTCTTTGTGTTGGGCGATTTCTCTTTTTTCATAACTCAGCTCTGTCAGATGCTGTTTTGTCTGCACTCTGCTCCATTCCAGAAAGTACAAAATCCTCCAGGGTTGGCACCAACTGCCTGAAAACTTGGGGGAGGGGGTGTGGGGGGAGGAAACTTCTTCCCAGAGCAGGGTGGAGATTTCCTGGCACTTAATTGGGCAGGGCGAGGGAAGATGGAGGAGGCGGATGGTGTTGACCCTGCTGATCAGTAAAACTCTATAATGACTACAACAACTGTCCCAGGGATGGGGTTTGATGATGGCTATTTTGTTCTGTTTAAGTTGACTACACTGTAGTGTCTTTGCTTGAGAACAGAGGGGTGTCATGAGTTCCTATCAGGGTATGAGGTGGGTGAGAATGAACAGAAATAGTCCTCTGCTTTTCTCTCTTGAAAACAAAGAAAAAAGACTAACATGTGTGGTGCATTTGTATGTACCACATACAGTGGGAGGCACTTAATCATTGCCCCCAAATATGATGACTATCTCTATATCTTTTAATGTATATATAATATTATAGAACCCTGGACATATTAATAACACCCAGAAACCACCACTTTCCTGTTAGTTCGTCGCACTGTGGTGCTTGTGTGCTGTGGTGAGGATGGATCCTCTGTCACTGGAATTTCAAATGCCAGCAGGGACAACCAAAGGGGTCAGGTTTCAGCAGAGCTTCCAGACTAAGAGCAGACTATGAAGAAGGAAGGATATTCAATTCTAAGGACTTAGCTGCAGATATTCTTATGGACAGAATGGAAACATCGTCAGATGGTGAACCTCAGAAATGCAGCACCTCCTTATCAGAGATGGTGCCAGAAGATGAGCTCCTTAGGTTGGAAAGAACTCAGCAGATGACTGAGGACGAGCCACCTTCTCAGTAGAGGGGACTGGAATTAAGTGGATGGAATAAAGTCTGTGGGAGTTAAGCTTTTCGGATCTGCACAACTGATGGGGCACAACTCAAAATGAGAAGAGACAGCTGCAAATGTCAATGAATAATTTGAACCTGAAATATGCAAAGTATGAATCTAGGAGAATTGGAAGTTGTAAAAAAAATAAAATGGAATGCCTTAGTGAGCTGAAATGGATTGTATTGGCCATAATGAATCAGAAAGCCATGTGGCTTACTCTTCTGGGAATGAAAGGTTCAAGCGAAATAGCATAGCATTCATCTTCTAAAGGCTATTTTAAGGTCTGTCTTGCAGTACCACACTGTTTATGAGAGGATTATATCTGTTTTGCCAGTGTCTTTGGTCTACCAATAATGCCAAATTATTGGCATTTGGAATGCAAAAGTTGCAAACAAAAGTGGAAGGAATAGTAGTTGGAAAATATGACCTCGGTGATAGAAATGAAGCTAGAGGTTGCGCGATAGAAGTTTTACAGAGCAAGTGACTTCTTCCTCACAAGTACCCCTTTTCAGCAACAAAGTCATGGTTATACAAGAGGACTTCTACAGATCGAATACACAAAAATAAAATTGACAACATATGTGGGAGAAGATGCTGGAGAAGCTCAGGATCAGCAGCTAAAACCAGGTCTGGGGCTGACTGTGGGACAGACATCAGTTGCTCCTATGAAAGTTCAGATTGAAGCTAGAAAACTAAAGCAAATCCAAGAGAGCCAGAACAGGACATTGAGTCTCTCTCAACTGCATTTTGAGAACATCTCCAGTACATGTTTGATGCATGGAACACTGACAGAAGTGCTGATGAGATGTGGGATGACACGCCATACGTGCTGAAGATCAAAGATCATTAAAAAGACAGGAAAGGAAGAAAGAGAAGATCAGCTTTGGTGAGAGCAGAGTCTCTGAAACTTGCTCTTAATGGTAAAGTAGCTAAGACAGGTGGAAGGAAGGAATGGTTAAGTCAAAAAAAACAAAAACAAAAACAAACACAGCTCATAAAGATAAAGTGCAAATGAAATGTGCAAAGACCTAGAAGAAGAAAACCCCAAAGGAAGAACACACCCAATATATTTTAGATGGGAAGAACTCAAGAAAAAAAAAATCCAAGCTTTGAGTTGTATTATTGAAAGATTCAATGGAGAAAATATTGAACAATTCAGAAAGCATACAAAGAAGATGGAAGGAATATGCATAATACCAAAAAATGACTAGTTGACTCATTTTAAGAGGTAGCAGATGAGCATTAGCCAATGGTGCTGAAGGAAGTTCAAGCTGCAGTGAAAGCATTATCCAAAAACAAGATTCCAGGAATAGATGTAATACCAATTGAAATGTTTCAACATGCTGATGAGGCACTGGAAACACTTGTCTATGCCCGGAAATTTGGAAGATGTTAGTTGGCAAGAGATTCATATTTATAGCATTCTAAAGAAAGGGAACCCAATAGAATGCTCAAAATATAGAACATTATCATTCATATAATATGCAAGTAAACCATTATTGAAGATCATTCAGCAGTGGTCACAGCAATACATTGCCATGGAGTTGCCCAAGGTTCTGGCTGGATTCAGAAGAGGATATGGAACAAGGGATATATATCATTGCTGACGTAAGATGGATTTTGGCTCAAAGCAGAAAGATGCTTACTTGTGTTTAATGTATTTTGTGAAGGCATTTGACTATGTGAACCATAACAAACTGTGGGTATCCTTGAGAAGAGTGAGAATCCCAGAATACTGCATCATGTTCATGGGGAGCCACTTCGTGGCCCAAGAAGCAATTGTGAGAACAGAAAAAGGATATACTTCATGGTTTAAAATCAAGATGTGTGCATCAGGATTGCATCCTATCACCATATTTACTCAGTCTGTATGCTGAGCAAATTATCAGAGAGCTGAATTACATGGAGAAAAATATGGCATCTGGAATGGAGGGAGGCTTAATAACTTGCAATATGCAGACAGCACAATCTTGCTCGCTAAAAGTGAGGAGAGCTTGAGGCACTTGCTGATGAGACTCAAGCATTGAAACCTTAAGTATGTATTACAACTCAATGTAAAGATAACAAAAATTCTTACAGCTGGACCAGATGGTAAATGGAGAAAAGGTTGAAGTTGTCAAGGATTTTGTCTTGCTAAGAGGCTCAGTGCTCTTTGAGGGAGCATTCCAAAGATCAAAAGATGTATTGCATTATGGTAAGTATATCTGCTGTGTAAGACTTCTTTAAAGTCTTGGAAGACCATGGTATTTTCAGTAGCCTTATGTGAATGTGAAAATCAGACATTGAAAAAGGAAGACCAAGGAAATACATCAATCAAGAACAAGTGATGCATTTGAATTCTGGTGCTGGTGAAGAATATTGAAAGTACCACGGACTGCCAATGAACAAACAAATGTGTCATGGAAGAAGTATGGCAGGAATGCTTCTTAGAAGTGAGGATGGCGAGACTTTTTCTGACATGCTTTGGAAATGTTGTGAGAAGAGACCAGTCCTTGGATAAGGGCATCAAGTTTGGCAAAGTAGAGGGACAGCCAAGAAGAGGAAAACATTCCTCTTTTGACAAGATAAAATGCCACGATGACTGCATTGATGAGCTCAAGCAAGAGCAATGTTCTGTTCTGTTGTGGGCAATGTTCTGCTTTATTGTGCATGGGTTTGCTGTGCGTGGGAACTGATCGAATGGCACCCAACAAGAAAACCGTAACCAGAGAGCACTAATCACTTGAAGAGGACATACTGTTTTGTAGATTCATGAGCCCAGAGGGAAGCCCGCAGTGAGGTGCGTTGACACAACAGTTGCAAAAGTGGACTAAAATAGACTGACACTCACGGAGAAGGAGCAGGGTCAGAGAGTGTTTTATTTTGTTGTACCGAGGTCACTCGGGATGAAGCCAACTCGATGGCAGCTGATAGCAGCACGATGAGGCCCATTTTGCTAAAGAAGAACATTGAGAAGACTGATGCAGAATTTTACTGAGATACAGGATAGGAGTTTGTCTAGCTAATCAGTCATAAGCTTCCCTTTCAATTGTAGGCTTTTACGTGAAGCTCTTTGTTTTTGCTTAGAGATTGATATCATTATCATCAAATATTGAAAGTGCTGTACTAATTAAATATGAAGCCATCGTGGCATAGTGGGTCAGACACTGGACTTATAACCACAGGTGCACCTTGAATCCAGACCATCTCTCCCTGGGAGAAACAGGACACTTTCCATTTCCTTAAAGAGTTACTTTCGGAAACCCACCAGGTCAGTTCTACTCTGTCTTATAGGTCAGCTATGGGCTCATTAAATACTGGAAAACAAGCTGAGGATTTTGATTGGTTGCTTTAAGAATTTTGGGCAGGCTTTCACTACACGAAATTCTCATGCAGTACAGTGGTAAGAAAAGTATTTCCCTGTGTTTCATTTTATATATGTGCTTTCATGCCTGATCCTAAGTGTAAGTGGTAGCATTTATGTTAAAATAGATTACTCATCAGCATTTACAATGATCTATAAATACTTATATATGTAATATATAATTATCTAGAAATAGACATACACATTTTTTTCCTATATTAGAAATTGCCCCTATCCAAAATATAAAATAGAAATCATCCCTGAGCTTATGTACTAGTATGTATTTAAGCTCTGGACACCCTGTTGACTGCACAATTATACCTTGACTTATGAAGAGATTTTCTTTTCACGAGTTAGTATTTATGAACTAATTAGTAATGTTATTTTGATGATGTTTTTATTAGAGTTGATTTGAGAAATACTTATGATATTGCTTGTTGTATGTACTTAATCTATTCAAGTCTTTAGGATTCTATATATCAATCCCTATCTTATGATCTGAAGTGCCAAATATCTAAGGATAAGGAGAGATGTATTGCTACTGGGGCTTCAGTTCAAACCTGTACATGTTATTCTAAACCACATCTGTTTGAATATGTTTGGTTAATGGGTGGCAACAGGC
>PVJH01029167.1:0-26394 GCA_004026705.1 Nesogale talazaci | reverse complement strand
GGTTGAATACAGCAGGAGAGCAGGAGTTAGTATTTGCTCCGCCAGAAAATGAAGGATGCCCTCACTGGCCAGCACTCATTTAGAGGGTATCATTTCAAACAGCGTATTAACAAACAGGAATGGGCCTCTGCTCTAGATAGGAGACCTGCGATGGGAAGATTCTGCACTCATGAATAAGATTCAGTTCATCTGCCTACTCGAAGTGACGTCAAACAACGTACTTGACCTCTTTGACTTTCTTACCTGTGAAATGACACTGATTTTTAAGGTCCCATCCCTCAGATGCTTTCATTTATTTTCCTATTAAAAGCAGTGATCTTATCACCTCAATCTGGGTGACTTCCAGAACAATGTTACAAGTTTGAGGAAGCTCTGTAACAGGTAAAAAATTTAGCAGATTAGATTAGATTAGCTCCAAATAAATATAATATCTCTATGAATGAAATAATATGTGAAAAAAAAACCCTGAATGAATGCTTGCATTGCTGACACTCTAACATGTAAACTCAACATGTTAAGTTGACCTCAACTCATGGCAACACTATGAACACTAGAACACTGCTCAGTCCGGAACCATCTTCAAGGTCATTAGTATGTTTGAGTCTGTTGTAGCTGTTGTGTTACTCCATCTCATTGAGGACTTTCTTCGATTTCACAAAACATCTACTTGGCCAAGCATGATTTAATTTTTTTTGTGGGGGGAGGGGGCATCACTGCCTCTGGTGGTCGTGGGTGCTACCCAGTGCCGCTCCTGAGAACCGCCGCTGGATTTGAACCACCAAGCCCGCGGGCGGCAGTCCTGCACTCAACCACTTACACCACCGGGGCTCAGCTCAAGCATGATTTAATTTTAAGGTTTAAAAATAATAATTTTATGTTGCTCTTGTTATTGTTGCTGCTTCTGCTGTTGAAAACATAAATAGATAGATAGATAGATAGATAGATAGATAGATAGATAGATGATAGATAGATTCAATTTTCTTTATGTACAACATTTTTTTGAGTTGTGGGATGATTCTAGCTTCCTTTTTCTAACTCACTGTTCCCTACATTTCTCACCCAATCTTTCCAGTTGCTGTGGTCAAGAGTCTCATATCGATAGATCTTAAAAGAGCATAGTACGGGAGACAGACATTCTCCACCACTTAAACCAAACTACTGATTTTTTAAAAATATTTTATTGGGGGCTCTTATAGCTACTACAACATTCAGTACATCATTTGTATGAAGCACATTTGCACACATGCTGCCACATACATTTCCAAACATTTTCCACTTGAACCCTTGGGACAAGCTCCTCTTTAAAAAAAAAAAAAGCTCCCCTTTCCCCTCCCCCCCCTTTTTAATGAATCATTTTATTGGGGGCCCATACAACTCCCATCAAAATCCATACCAACATCAATTATATGCAGGCCACATTTACACACCCATTGCCAACATCACTCTCAAACTATTGGTTTTAAGAAGACTTCTGGGAATATTTTTGTTCAAAAATTTAAAGCTCATCTTGGGGCAATAGTTTTGGAGGTCCATGCAGATACAGCCTTTGACGCCAGAAAGTTG
The DNA here is from genome assembly GCA_004026705.1 of Nesogale talazaci. Lineage (NCBI taxonomy): Eukaryota > Metazoa > Chordata > Mammalia > Afrosoricida > Tenrecidae > Nesogale > Nesogale talazaci. Next base: position 24,831 of record PVJH01029167.1, on the reverse strand, counting down.
AAATTCCTTGAGATTTTAAAATTCTTCATTTTTTATCAAAATTCTTTGTAGGACATCTGATCAAAACATTTAGTAGCCATACCTGTGTGATCACATGGCTGAGAAGTGTATGTAATGGTTTGGTTTTTTTTAATCAATGTTTTCATGTGAGTTAGATGGGGGTTTTAAGTAGCATAGACTGTTGATAAGTGGTTTAAATGTGGATTGTGGGGTGTTGATAAAGTAGTTTATGCTGTTGAATACAAATTTGCTTAGTGTAAGCAAGGCATAGATATCATTGATTCTAAGGAATATTCTAAGGAACATTATTTGTCAATTTTGCAATTCATATGCATCAGTAATTCTTCATTCTGTTTCATTGCCCTGTTTTTGCATGCACAGAAAGCAATGAAAAGATCATGATTTAAGTTAAGCACATTGAGTCAGCAAAGTGACACATTTGTTTTTAAATTTAAAAGACATATTTTAGATCATGTTTGTTGCTTCTCTGGGCATTGTTTTTTATTCAAATTGATGGAAATCACTGGCAATTTTAATTGAAAAGGACAGCTTCATAAAAGTCTCTACTTCAAAATCAGGTTAAATATTTAGTTCTATCATAGATCTCCTTGGTATGTTGTGGGTTTTCTGCTTTCTTTCTTCTTTTATTTTTTAAAAATTACTTCTTTAGTTCCTCCCCGTGCCATGGATTTTAAGATACTCGGATCTTGCATGATGCTAACATTTAAAACAGGCTGTCACTGAATGGATTCCAACTCGTAGGATAAAGTTGAATTGCTCCATAGATTTTAAGTCTTTATAGAAGCCAACAGCCTCGTCTTTATGCTAAGGAGTAGGTGGTATGATTGAAATGCCAACCTTTCCGTTAGGAGCCCGATGTTTAACCTATACACCACCAGGGTTCCTTGCTAAATTGTACTTCTTCACAAAGCCCCCCAGAGAGCTTTGCTACTCATATTAATCAAATGCTGTATAATGCCTTTCCATTTGGGGTAAGTTTTATTACAAGGACATTTAGTTGAAGCAGCAAGGGATTTGGAAAATTACTTTTTCCTTCTTCCCCACAGGCTTCTTCCAATATATACTTCTCTGTGGCCATGAATTTTATTGAAGTTCAAGTTCCAATGAGAATTTTCCAAATCTGGGTTTTATTTAAAACTCACAGGTTTTATCAAAAAGGGGGTATTTCTCTCAAAATAAAATGCAAGCTCACTTCTGCTACTCTGGCTAGTTCTGGGGCAACATGTTCTCCTAGATTAGCCTAGTTTAAGGAACAATTAGAAAACAAAAGTTTTCTTTTTTTTTTAATCATTTTATCGGGGGCTCTGGTAGTCTTAGCACAAACTATACACACATCCATTGTGTCAAGCACATTTGTACATATGCTGCCATCATTTTATTTCTTGCCCCCCCTTTAAAAAAAAACATTTTATCTAAGGTTCGTACAGCTCTTATCGCAATTCACATATAAATCCATGTGTCAAGTATATTTGTACATATGTTGCCATCATCATTTGCACAACATTTTCTTTCAAATTGGGCCCTTGGTATCAGCTCATTTTCCCCCTCCACAACCCTCTGTCCCTCAAGAACCCTTGACAAATTAGTTTTTTTCATGTCTTACACTGATCGCTGTCTCCCTTCACCCATTTTTTTCCTGTTGTCTATCCCCCTGGGAAGGAGTTATATGTAGTTCCTCCTTCCTCCCCCTACCTTCTGCTTACCTTCCTGGTATCACCACTCTTGTTATTGGTCATGAGTGGTTTATCTGCCCTGGATTTCCTGTGTTTCCTGCACTTATCTGTTCCAGTGTACATGCTCTGGTCTAACTGGATTTGTAAGGTAAAATTGGGGTCATAATAGTGGTAGGGAGAAATTAACTCTCTTCATGTGTTCCTTCTGTAAGGGGATCAGATGGATTTTGATCTTTTCCACCCTCCCCCTTATTCACATCAATATGATTTTTTTGTTCTGAGGGTTTGATGTCTGATACTTGGACCCATTGATACCTCATGATCACAGAGGCTGGTGTGCTTTGTCCATGTGGGCTTGATTGCTTCTCAGCTAGATGGCCATTCTATCTTCAAGTCTTTAAGACTCCAGATACTACATCTTTTGACAGTCAGGCACAACCAACTTTCTTCACCACATTTGCTTATGCACTCATTTTGTCTCCAGTGGCCGTGTTAGAAAAGTGAGCATCATAGAATACCAGGTTGTTAGAACAACGTGTTCTTGGGTTAAGGGAATACACAACTAGAGACGCAATGTCTGTCTGTTGCCTTAATACTTAACATACAAATATGTGTACATAAGCCCATATCCCTATTGTTTTATGTAAATATATTTACATATGTGCAGGTATGCATTTAGACCTCTATAAGTGACTCTAGCCTACTAGTTCTTTCATCTATTTCTTTTACTCTCCTCTTCTCCCACTATCATGACTGGCCTTCATTCCAGTAATTCCTCTCAGCTACATTGTCCTTGATCAAACCCCACTAGGCATCCTACACCCTCTCACCATCAATTTTATATCACTTGTTGTTCCCTTGTCCCTGGGTTTGTTGGCACACTGCTTCCTTTCCCCCACCTCTCCCTCTCCCATCCCCCTGGAACCATTGGCCCCTTTGTTTCCTCCTCCAGATTATTAATCCCACCTATCTTATCTAGATAACATGCAGAGACAATAATAAGCACAAAACAAGACAAAACTACAAAACAAAACAACCAAGACAACAGAACCAATAAGTAAAAAAAAAAAAACAGATAAAAGCCTGTAAATAGTTTCAGATCTATTTGTTGACCTTTAGGAAAGTTTTCCAGTCCAATGTGATGGGGTGCCATGCCCTGGACCCGAACTCTACTTTTGGTATACTCGAGGACTTCATTACTTTGCTTCCCTTGCACTTTAGTGTTTGTTCCCAGTGTGGTGGGGTCAGATCAGGCACAATTCCCACACTGTGTCTCCAGTGTTGTTCCCCATAGCACTATGGGTCAGTGAAGGGCATCCTCTCTCTGGTAGGTCTGGTGCTATAAGTCCTCTCTGCATTTTCTGCTCAGAGCAGGAATAACATCCTCAGGGTTTGGTGAGCCAGGATGTGTTCCACTCTCTTTCCTTCCCTCTTCATTTGTTCCTTGTGCTCTGATCAGAAGTACCTCTCTCCCTGAGCTGTAGCTTCAATGCTGTTCTCTGAAGTGCATTCTTCTTTGGGGTAAGAAGGGGCTAGGAGGGTGAGCAGATCCACATGGTTGGGATTGGGGCCGACCCCACAGACCTCTCTATTGGATTGCTCTTTCATGCCAGCATGTTCCATTCACATCTTGACAAATCAGGTTGAAGTCGGATCCCTCTCTCCCTCTCCTGTGGAGATAAAAACAATACCCTCCCCTTGGGGTGAGTCAGTGTGCTGAGAACCTGAGTGTTCGATCTTAGAAAACGGTACTTGGTAAAGGACAATTTTGGACATTCGAGCTTCTTCTCCACAGATGTCACTAGCAATTTTGAGATCTACCATGTGCCACATAATGTGTTAAATGGTTCTCTACATAGATCATAGCAACTCCTTAAAATGATGTTTGCAAATGAGCACATTGGGGATCAGTAAATTTTGGCTCGTATTCACAGTGTTGCCACCTTCGGGGCAGAAGCAGAGTGGATCTTTAGATACTCGCTTCACCACATTTGCTCATGCAGTCGTTTTGTCTGCCATAATCATGGCAGGAAGGGGAGCATCATGTCTGCTACGTCCAGGGCTTTCCACTGGGTGAGCTTTCCTGGTCTCAGTTTAGGATGGAATCTGGGATTAATACTTTATGGAAAGATTTTGGACTATGTAAGAGTCTTACTGAATCATTATATCACAGTTTAGTGTTTCTAAATAGATCCACTACCACCTCGTTCAGCGATCCTCAACCTGATTAGCCACTCCCCAGGAGAAAAATGAGGCTATCTCCTCCCATTACCAAGTATCAAGTAACTCTGAGTTGGAATCAACTAGAGCTGTGGTTCTCAACCTTCCTAATGCTGCGATCCTTTAATACACTTCCTCATGTTGTGGTGACCTCCCCAACCATAAAATTGTTTTTGTTTCTACTTCATAGCTGTACTTTTGCTCCTGTTAAGAATCAGGCAACCCCTGTGAAAGGGCTCTTCAGTTCCCAAAGGAGTCTCAACCCAGAGTTTGAACCACCAACATTGTAGTTAGCAGTCCAATGCTTAGCTGATAAATCCACCAGGACTTTTTTTAATAAATAGATTTCTTTTTCAATTTTTTTTCTTTTTTTGCATTTTGTCTTTTTATGATTTAAACCATGTCTTTAAAAAAGAAGTTCATAATTTTGGTCTAATTTGTTTGTTTGTTTGTTTGTTTTCTTTTCTTTTTTTTTAGGGGGGCAGGAGGCATCACTGCCCTCAGGTGGTGGGATGTTTGTTTATTTTCTTTTGGGGATTGTGGTTTTTTTTGTTCTCATACCTAAGTACTCTTTGTCCTATTCAAAGTTACCAAGAGCTTTTTCTAGATTTTCTTCCAGACCATTTATAACTTTAGGTTTTACATTTAGATATATGTTCCTTTTGAGGGAGTTTCTGTGCCCATTGTGAGCAGTAGAATGAAAGTTGGTATATGTTTTCTGCACATGAACAGTGTTTCAACATCATTTGTTGAAAAAATTTATTCTATCTTCATTGAATTGTCATTCTGAAATCTATTTATGATGCTATTATATGTTTTCTCTATCCTATCCCAACTATCTGTAGTTGTGTTAATACTATACTTTTATCATTAATTTAACCTTATAATATGACTTAAATTTAGATAGGGTAAAGTCCCCCAATTTTGTATATATTTATCACTGTTTTCTTAGTTATTCTCAATTCTTTATCATTACTTTAGTTTTCATTGAGAAATATGGTTTTTATACATTGTTCAAAAATCAAAAAATAATTTAAAATTGAATGCTGCCAAACCAATGTTGAGAGCCATTTATAATCTAGCTTCATCAGGAAGTGAGGCACTTAACACATCAGATCCTATTAGGTTAATAAAAAAAATACTGCATCTGCCTTGCACAGTTTGCCAGTTTTCAAAATAACAGCATAATTATAATAGGCTCTAATTGTATTGGACATGATTATGGCTTTCATTGATATTTCAGCAAGTATTTTGAGTCTTGGAGCATTTGTTGGCATTGTGCTAGCAAAATGGAGCATTACTTATTGAAAGATGCGTATTTAGTTATATTGCTTCCTAGCATAATATATACCCCACATTTTATTTGGCAGATATCTTTCTTCAAACAACTTAAGTGTTCTATTTGAAAATAGTTGCATAACATTCTGTTGTCTGTCAGGTGTTTTGACCTACTCTTAGTCAACACCGCATGATAGTTACCAATCATTTAGTAAATTAATTTACTCTTAAGAATGTTATTATTTATTCTTAGAAATGATTGCCTTCTTATCACTAAGACATTCCCACCCCTATACTTCCAGTTATATAAGTTATTCAACATAGTGAGTGACCTACAAAACCTGGATACAATCTTCCAATAAAACTTATCCCTGCTAATTTTTACATGGCTATCAGCTGAGGACAAGAAGACATAACTGGTAATCAGACGAACTGATTCCTAATCATTGCCACTGTGTGCCTTTGAGCAAAAGCTTTACTCTTTTTGGGCTACTTTTTTACTTTTTGGGCCCTTTATAATGTGAGAGAAGCAGAGCTGTTAGCCCTAAATTCAGCTCTAACCTTATTTGACCAGAGTAGTGTATTTAATTAAAAATCATAGCCCCTCTAAAAATAAACAATAATTCACAATGAAAAAAGAAAACCAACCAAAAATTCCCCACCCCACTGTGGTACATAAAGTGGGAGCTTTTAAAGTCAGGGAGTCACAGATTGCCTAATCCTTCTGAGATAATGACTTCTACTTACAAGATGCCTCTTACCCTAATGAGTCTTATGACATGTTGCGATCCATGAAATCTCTCATCTCTAAGTATCCCTAGGACTTCTCAAGTCAGGGGAAAAAAGAACAAACTTAAGCCCAAATCACTCCAAAGGTCCAGAGGACTCTTGAGTTAAAGGCAAGGTTTTCAAATATGTTTCCAAAAGCAAATAGTATAGGATTAAAACCAATAGGGACTTAAATGCCTAAAGTATCTTTCTTTATGCCAAGGTCCAACAGAAAGACTCTGGTCCCATTCCATCTAACCACTGACAGAATGAGAAGCTCTCAGATCCTGAATTTACCAGGAAATGCAGAATATGGACAGAGATTAAAAATAATTTTAGAAGATTTATTGAACACTTACTGTGTGCCAGATGCTATGCCTAGCACTTTTATGCATCATCTCCTTTAATCTTCACAACCATCTTTAAAACTAGGTTTTATCATCTTCTTGCAAATGAGAAAATGATGGAGGGACTTTGTATTACTAGCTCAAGGTCACGCTACACTAAGTGGCAGAGCTTGTCTTAAGTTCTAGAATTAAATTCTTCATGACTATATCAGAGACTAACTAGTTCTCATAACTTAGCCGAGACACTCACAGAACATTTGAATTTATAGGAATGTATTAAAATGCTCTCCACTAATATAACCAAAAACTGATGGAGCCAATCAAGAATAGTTTGATGAAAGAGAGAACTCATGGGTTTCCTGAAGAAATTTATTTTGCTATATTTTTAAAGGGCAAGAATTGACAGATTATATTAATCTAGAAAGACCAACAAAATTGCATGCTCAGGAAAAAACACACAGGCATACTCAGTGCAGTGCAATAGCCAGGAATATAGTTGGTGCCACAGGGGTAAAAACTTAAGGGGGTGGGGTTATTTGTTGTGATAAGCACTGGAGATCCACTCACAGTTATTAAGCTGGGGAAGGAACATACTTAGAATTATATCCAATTTTGCAATCTATTCACAGTTCATGTAAAATGAATTTGAGTTCAATGCCAAGAGAAAGTGTCCTAGCAAAACACATATTTGATATCTAAATGGTATTCCATAGTATTACATAGCTAACATTTCTGAGGACCTCTGACCGTAACCTTTCAAGGGCAATGCATTTTTTCCCCTAAATTAGGAGATTTAGAAGCAGAGTTCATGTCCTAGCGATAAAGGAGACTGGTCCACCACTGTCAAGGTTGCAGCACAGTTTTTCTTGGGTGCAGTGTGCACACGAAGGGATACACAGGCTGTGAATTAAATCCAGGGCTGGGGCAAAGAGAAAGCTCACAAAAATGAAGATGAAGTTCAGTTGAATTGAAGTCTGTTTTCAGATATCCATTGCTGCCCCTGAGTGAGAGATGGTGTGTTTGGTGAATTGCAGCTGGCTTCTTTCCATTATAAATCAACTGACGCTACCTTGTTATCTCTCCACATTGTCTGAAGTCTTTGCTTTCTCTCTCCAGTTCCAGAGACCCAATGACTTCTCACCCCCATTCCGCTTTGGGACGGTGCCTAATGGCAGCACAGAGAGGAATATCCGCAACAACTACGCAGAAATGCATGCGTATATGGGGAAGTTCAACCAGAGGGGTGTGGATGATGCATTGCTCTCCCTAAAAACAGGGTAAGTACTACTTCCAAGCTTAGCTTTTGACAGGTGTTCTCTCATTTGTTGAACACAGGCTGAATCAGATAGCTCTACCAGTGTCCCATGCACAGTGCCACACAAAAAGAAAGAAGAGTTCATTTGCTCGTTAAGAATTGCCAAGTTAATTTTGGAAGTATCCTTCAAGCACAAGAGTTTTTGCCTATGTAGTGTTACAAGTGATTTTCTACTTGCATGAATGTAAGCAGGAAATTGGAGTGAAAGGGGATGTAAAATGAGAAGTAATGACTCAAGAGAAAGGTTCATGTATTAAGTATAAAATAAAGGTGTGGTGATTAAGGCAAGAAATGATTTGGGTGTCTTCTAGATAAGGAAGAAATAGAAGAAAAGAGTGAACTTTTCAGACATGCAAAAATAGGTTGCTTTATACACAGCTGCAGTGTATATGGTTCCAGTTCCACACTCTTGAGGGCATTTGTTCATTAGGAGGAGTTCATGAACCATGAATGTGTTGTCCTGGATTGTCCAGTCACCATGGTCCCTTTCTTTATTTGACATCCAAATGCCACAGCTGTGTGAAAAGATAGACGATCATGAGTGTTGATATTTGGGGGTCAAGGGACCTTGAAGTTCAGGTTTTCCCAAAAGGAGTAATACTGACTCCTGGGAGGGGGTAGGTGCTGAAACAACCCAGAGGGATCTGCCCAAACACAAAATACACTTTATCCTGCATTATGGAGCCTAGTTTACAAATTCTTAATTGTCAGGGGTGTGCTGAGGAATTCTTTTTAATTGCAAAGGAGGCGGGAGGCCAAATAACTTAGGAACCCATTTTGTAGCTGTTTTCCTTTATTAGATGATAACTAACAGTGATGGCACCTTTTCTAAATGCTCCTATACCTCGGGTCTAGAAGAATCTCCTGGATTCCCTAAAATCCTCAAAGACTCAATTTTCTCATGATAAAGTCACAACAGATTTCATATTGGAGTTTGGAGTTAGGACCACTTTGGATCCCTCTGCTCCCTGAAAGACCCACAATGCTCAATCCTGTCAGCTCTGTGGCTTTCTGATGTACCAGTTTTCCATGGAGCACTCACAACCTTGCAGAAAAAGTTGGATATCTTCCTATGCCAGGAAAGGGCCTGCTCTTTCTTCACAAGGGACTAGATGGAGAGTTGGCCATTGTACAATAAAGTGGATTCACTAAATTGTTCATTTGAAAATGGTTAGTTTTATGCTGTGTCGGATTCATCTCAAGAATTAAAATAATTAATCAATTAATGGAAGCATTTAAAAAATAAAGGAGGTCCAGTCTTGTCTCCATGACATCTGGTGAACTCTGTTTCCTGTTCCTTTGACATGTTTAAATGTTATTCTTAAATATGGACTACATGCCTTCCTACTCTTCTCTCTAATCTTAGTCCCTTCCCTCCATATTCTTTCAGCATAAAAATGACTTAAAACACGGCTCTTAGACATTTAGGAATGTAAGATCTTGGTTTTACATGCATTGCTCTTAGCACAAGCTGTCACCACCCCCATCACTCTTCTACCTTGTCCTCCACAACAGAATACTGACATATTTCTGACCACAAAAATAGCATTGCACATCTACTGAGACTCATACACCTACACTTATCTCCACTCTGGACTGTAATGAACTGAGAAATGAAAAATATTATATAAGTTTGACCCATGATATTTGTTGTTTTCTTTACAGTGGTTACTTTTCATTATTTCTGTTATTATTTTTATTGATTTCTTTTTACTCATTCCCCTTTCCAGACAGAGTTTATGAGTTGGCTTGAAGCCCAACTTACATTTCAACCTCCAACCCTATAAAGAGCAGCCTAGGATTTAGGCTTCTGATTCTGACAGAGCTCAGATTTAGGCATTTTTCTCCAACCATTGTTGGCAAGATTGCCAACTGTTTCATATGAATGGCCCCACAGGTAGGTGTTACTGATATTCCTCTGTCAGGTTTTGCTCATTTGCTTCTTTCTTGCGCAGGAAACTGGATGCCTTCATCTACGATGCAGCAGTATTGAACTACATGGCAGGCCGAGACGAAGGCTGCAAGCTGGTGACCATTGGCAGTGGGAAGGTCTTTGCTTCCACAGGCTATGGCATTGCCATCCAAAAGGATTCTGGGTGGAAACGCCAGGTGGACCTTGCTATCTTGCAGCTCTTTGGTGATGGTGAGTTAAAGACAGAGTTCAAAACATTGGTTCTCAACCTTCCTAAAGCCACGGCCCTTTAATACAGTTTCTCATGTTGTGGTGACCCCACCCCCACCCGGCCCAACCATAGAATTATGTTCGTTGCTACTTGATAATTGTAATTCTGCTACTGTCATGCATCAAGTGATCCTGTGAAAGGGTCATTTAACCCCTAAAGGGGTTGTGACCCATTGGTTGAGAACTGCTGATCCAAAACATCAGCCCTCCCCCCTTCTCTATCCCTCTAGCCCTAGCACTTCTAGGCAGCACATTATGAGATTTGGGGGGCATAATAGGAGGGGGTGAGGTCTACAGGATTTGGTCAAGGAGATATTTGTGAGGATTGTCTCTATGACAAAAACCAAGTGAGAGAGATTGGCATTAGATGATCCAAAGCCCTCACCGCACATGTAGTTTCAACAGTGGGTGGAGTTGTGGAATGGTCCTCACTCCTTATGTACCCAGAGAAAAGGCAGAACAATCAGTGTGGGGGCATTTTCTCATTCCTTTCCCTCTCCCATCGTGTTCTTTCAGCAACAATAGATAGAGGCAGAATAGGAGGTGCTGAAATGCAATCGCCAGTGTCACACAAGGTCCCTGGGTGGCACAAGCAGTCTGCGTTCAACTGATAACCCAAAGGTTGGCAGATCAAACCTACTGGTAGACAATTGTATGGAAGAAGGGCTTGATGATCTGCTTTCATAAAGATGAAAGCCAAGAAAGCCCTTTGGAGCTCATGTGACTGTGGATCACCTGGGGCTGCCACAAGTCAGGATTGACTGAACGCCAATGACACTCTCAGGGCCCCCTGGTGGTGCAAGCAAATGCTTAGCTCCTAATGGAATGATGCACAGTACAAGTCCATCCAGAGGCTTTTTAGAAGAAAGGTCTGGGAATCAAATTCCAAATCATGAGCTACTGAAAACCCTAGGAAGCACAGTTTTACCTGACCCACACAGAGTCACCAAGAATTGGAATCAACACAAGATCAACTGTTTTTGTTGTGTTTTTTCTTTTTGTTGTTGTTGTCTTCTTTTTTAATGCCCCTTCCTTTTCTTTCCTTCCTTTTCCTTCCTTCCTTCCTTCCTTCTTCCCTTCCTCCCTAGTGTCACTCTAGAAGTAGGCTAGATAACCAGCCATCTTACTTTGAGAAAATGATATCTCTTTTTTAAATATAGTTTTTTCTTCTGCATCCCACTTAAGTACACTGTCCGAAGTACTCACCTCTGTTGGCCTCACAGATCCAGTTATGGGTGATGAACTGCTTGATCCATGTGGCCCTATGGGCCACCAGCCAAGTAGTTCTCTAAATCATTTCTGCAGAATAGTTGTTTTTAGGAATGAGATAAGAAGAAGAGGAACCCCGCTGGATTTTCAGTCTTTGGGTGAAGTTGGATACATTACTAGTTTGGAAAATCATCCTTTGATCAAAGAAATTACTAAGAAGTGATTTGATTAACATTGGAGAGAAGAGGGAGTTGCAGCCATTTCAGAAAGAGAGAGGGGGAGGGAGAAAGAGAGAGATCCTGTAATTTTAATTTAGTACCTATTTGAAAGAAAACATAGCGCCTTTATCTATCAGATGGGCCCCTGGTGGTACTGTCAGGTAAGCTGTGGATGACCAACCACAAGGTCAGTGATTCAAACCCCAATTCTTCTGCAGAAGAAAGATGATGCTATCTGTTCCTGGAAAGGTTTGCAGCCTTGGAAACACATTAGGACCTATATGAGTTCGAATCAGCTTAATGACAGAGGATAGTGGTGTTTTTAGTTTAATAGGAGAAGTAACAGTAGGAATGGTTTGCTAAGCTTGCTAAGACAGTGGTCAGATGATACAAAAAATATTTACCCCAAACCAGAATCTGTTAGAAAGGCCATTTTTCTTCATGAGATTTTCAGAATTTTGCTTGTCTAGCATTAGATCAATCGAGTGGTTTCTTTCTTTTCTTTTTTTCCTTTTAACTCGGATTTATGCCTTTATAATTTCTAGAATCCAGTGAAATTAATAAAGACGATTGAAACTGCATTGGAGATTGAATTAATCTGTACTTTCTTGAAGCAGTGTTAAAAGAAGGTGGATTTGAATATGGTGGGGTTTTTTTTATCTAAATGTACCCCCTTTGCGCTTACTATTTGTATTTTCAACAGGAGATCAGTATAACTTATGATCCTCAGATAATCTAAACTCCTACAGCCTTCCTTTCCCTCCTCCTTTTCCCCCTCCATCTTCCCTGTCTTTCTTTCTCTCCTTTCCCTATCCCACCACCCCTGCCAGTCTCCCTTTGAAAGTGGTAGCCCCAAAGTTTATATATCTAGCCCTCTTGCCCTCAGAGTTCCATATGGACAGAGCCAAGTCTTTGTACCTCTGGGATGCCCATCGTCACCTCACCTCCTGTGTCTAACTCATAATTCACTATCTCCAGAGGTTAAAATGCACACCAGAGTTCCTGTAAAGTCTGAGGAAGTTGTGGCTAGCCTAGTAAGGAAGAGCAGTGTCCTAGTAATGGAGAGGGGTTCTTCCGCCAGTATCAAGCAAGCCTTCTCTTTCCATGCCCTTGAGACACACAAAGGCCAAGGCACCCCCAAGCCCCCAGCCTGTCTGTAGTCTCCTTCATCAGCCCAGTCTATTGTGCACAATCTTCAGAGTAGTCTTCGGAGTCACTTGTCTGATCAGGTTTTCCTCCCCTCTCTGTAGAACAAAGTGTAAAATGCTTAGTCCGATACATAAGCTCCGTGTAAGCCCTCACGATCTTACACTGACCTGTTAAATTCTTCCTCTGTCTGATATTTTCTATTGGAACTGTTCTGCGTGCTTTTCCCTAAACAAACTTGTGTGTTCCCGCCTCCCTGCCAGCCTGCTGCCGGAGTGTCTTTTATACAACACAAACTAAATTCCAGCCATCTGCCATGCACACGGCCAAATCCTACCTCGCTCATAAAAAACCCACTCTCCACAAAATTGCTCTCACTAATTTGAACTCTTGTGTCTGTCATATTATTTATATATCAATTTGTACCGGCTAGATAATGGAGAGCAAAGGTTATGTTACCTATCTTTCTATCACCGGCAGCATCCTCGGTAAGTGTTCGTTGCATGCTTGTTGAATACACGGGTGCATTAATGGTGTTCTGGTATTGATAGAGTACTGTTGACTTTCTCTGTTCTCTCTTTTTTAGTGTCTCCTTGTTTCTCTTGATCCATGACATCTACACTTTCCCTTTTCCTCCTCTCAAACTCCTTTTCCCTTTGTGTGTACTCCTCACTCCTTGTCTCTCCTCAACTGTTATCCTTCTCTGATCTGTCTCCAGGGGAGATGGAGGAGCTAGAAGCTCTCTGGCTCACTGGCATTTGCCACAATGAGAAGAATGAAGTTATGAGCAGCCAGCTGGACATTGACAACATGGCAGGAGTGTTCTACATGTTGGGGGCGGCCATGGCTCTCAGCCTCATCACCTTCATCTGCGAGCACCTTTTCTATTGGCAGTTCCGTCACTGCTTTATGGGTGTCTGTTCTGGCAAGCCTGGCATGGTCTTCTCCATCAGCAGAGTAAGTGTGTGCATTAAGATGGCTAGAGCTTGCAAAGCAGAGCTTAGCCTGGCTGTGGGTAAAGCCCCGGGTGCTAACTTCGGTCTGCAGTGGCTAAAGAAAAGTCCCCCAGGACTCTGTGTGATCAAAGTTCAAGTGACTTAAAAAAAGTGAGTGGCCCTATTTTTCCTTCAAGAAACAGCTTTCAGCGTGGGGTTCAGACATTTGGTTCTCCATGAGAACTGGCAGAGCTATCAGAATGAAAAATTTGGCTTTTTCCCAAATGCCTTTCATGGCCATTAGTTAATTCTGTATAGTATTTTCAATTATTTAATTCTTTGAAAAACAACCATATTTGTTTTAAACAGAAACATAATCCTATCTCTTTAATTCTAATGCACTACATTGCTATATTTACTTGTGAATAAGCTGAGTTTTTTCAGCACATTTTTTAATGCAGTTTTTGTGGTAAAATTAGTTGCCTCGGCTGATATTCGGGTTGGCTTATGTTTGAGTATATATGGTCTATCATTGATAGTATCCCTATTACAGTTTATATTTTCACCAGGTGAATTGCGCAATGTTAGGGGCTTAGTGAAATCTACAGAAATAATTCCTGGCCTATAAAATGCATTCATACCAGAAACTTCTCTAGGTAGAGCAAAATTATACCCCTTAAATCATTCAATGTTGAGGTCTCTCCTTTGTTTTATTGCAAATTGAAACAGTAGTAGCATGGTTTTGAATGTGAATTGAGGACCACAGGGGAGAGACAAAAAAGCTAGGAAGGATTCTGTCACCAGAGGTGAACTTGAAAGTCCCTGTAGAAGAGAGATCTAGTCGATGTGGATGTCCGCCGAGTTATGTAAGAAAATGGACTCCTTGTTCAATCCTTTCATCTTTTGATCACTTTCCCTGTAGTATTTTGCTGACAGAGAATCATTTCCCCTCTGACTGCCCATTGATCCACGCCATTCAGAAACCCCAGAGCAGCAAGCCAGCATTGTGGTCATTACAGTCCCAGGGCCCCCTGCTTTCACTGAGGTCCTTTCCCCAGGGTTTCTAGCAGGATGAAGGCCACAGCAATGGGAGCTAGTGACCTGCTCTAGAAACCACATTTACAGCCCTTAAACATTATAAACATTTCTAGAGTTGGCGAATGCTTGGTATTTTCTCCTTGTCATAATCAAGACAGGAGGACTGGGAAAGAAAGTCTGATAGCCCCCCCTTGGCTGATCTTACATCTGGTTCATGTCTTCTGGGACAATTCGGCTCATCTCATGTAAGCCCCTTTCTTCTTTCCCATTTGGCCCCTATTCTCCTTTCAACCCTTGTCTCCCCCTCCGCCCTCTTGCCCTCCTGGCTCATCCCTGTAGCAACTTCTGTTTCTAAACGAATTCCCACAATTGAAACCACTTTCTCTTCCTTGCTTGCTAAGGAAGGAAGGCTCCGAGTGTCTCTGCCTTTGAAGGTAGCCAAACACTCACAACTGTTTGTTTTTCCCTTGGAAGGGAACCCTGCGGGTCCTCATGGAACCTAACCCACTCCCTCTCCTGGGCCACATCCTTCCAAGTCCTTAGACAGACAAGGAGTCTGTCTATAGGGAGTCCTCAATCACTTCGAATATGTGAAGACTTTAATTGCTCTAAGTTATACTAGGTTTGCATTACTAGTTAAGTAGTTATAATTCTACTAGATTAGTGATAAAGTATAAACAGGAAAAGCAGAGCTGAAGAGAGAAAAATGAGAGAATTCTAGAGGAGAATTGTTCATTCCTGCTTAGTTCTTGATATTTGCCCTAATTCTCCCTCTCATAGTGCAGTACGTGGAAGGTGGGAGCTCAGGGGGCAAGAGATGACTTTCTTTGGCCCCAGGGTTTCCGAATTCTCTCTGCAAATGGGTTCATTCTTGACCCAAGAGGAGGAAGACTCTGTCTTCATTTTGTGGTCAAAAATGTAAAAGCTTCCATTTTTAGGGCTATGAAAGAGAGATGGTTATCAACTGCCCAGCTCCCCTGTGCTTTTCTGCCACCCAAGTGGGGGTGGGGTGAGGTGGGCAGTAAACCCTGGCCCCAAAGCCTCATCATCCTTAGAGTATTGCCGTGTATTTCCAAGAGGCTTTCACCGCATTTTGAAGATCTAGTTGATAGCATAGCCTCATTAATGTTTTTCCATGACATAATTTGCCTGTAGGGAAAAGCACCCACAAAAATGCCCCGTCAATTCCTTCTTAATAACTCATGCAGGGTAGCATGTGACTCTGTGAAACGCACCCAGAGGCACCCACTGGCCTTTGGTGGGCGTTCTCCAGCCAGAGAGCTTCTCCCTCCGAGAAGCCAAACTGCTGATCATGTTTCTCAGTAGGAAGAGCCTAGGCAGCGATGAAGCGTGCTGAGAGAAATGTCAACGTGGACGTTTCGTGGCCTCACTTTTAAGATTCAAAGCGTGAACATAGAAAGGGGAAATGAATGTAGGTCAGTGGTGGAATCGAGGCCCAAGTGTCGGTTGAGCTAAGCTCCGTGTTCCGATCAGGTGTGGGCGGGCTCTCGGAGAGGGTGACTGTAATCGTGCAAGTCACTCGGATTATCTGCGTGCCCTCTTTGATGGTTTGCCTCGACTTCGTTGGCCCATTGCCTTGGAATCCTTCTCTGAAACTCACCCCATTTAAGGGGACCATTGGGTCAGTGTGTCGCCCCATCTTTCCCTGAATAGGCTGCTCTGTCTACTGCGTGTTTCGGCTGCCTTCTAGTCATTCACTTAGCTAGCCCATCAAAGAGGAGAGGCTTCTTTCGGGTCCTTGTCAGCCCCAGGAGAAACCTAATCAATCCTATTCCTTTCTTGCCCCAGGGTATCTACAGCTGCATCCACGGAGTGGCCATCGAGGAACGCCAATCCGTGATGAACTCCCCCACGGCCACCATGAATAACACGCACTCCAACATCCTGCGCCTGCTCCGCACCGCCAAGAACATGGCGAACCTGTCGGGCGTGAACGGCTCCCCGCAGAGCGCCCTGGACTTCATCCGCCGCGAGTCCTCGGTCTACGACATCTCTGAGCACCGCCGCAGCTTCACGCACTCCGACTGCAAGTCCTACAACAACCCGCCGTGCGAGGAGAACCTCTTCAGCGACTACATCAGCGAGGTGGAGAGAACGTTCGGGAACCTGCAGCTGAAGGACAGCAACGTGTACCAGGACCACTACCACCACCACCACCGCCCCCACAGCATCGGCAGCACCAGCTCCATCGACGGGCTCTACGACTGCGACAACCCGCCCTTCACCACGCAGCCCCGCGCCCTGGGCAAGAAGCCGCTGGACCTGGGCCTGCCCGCCTCCAAGCACGGCCAGCTGAGCGACCTCTACGGCAAGTTCTCCTTCAAGAACGACCGCTACGGCGGCCACGACGACCTGATCCGCTCCGACGTGTCGGACATCTCCACGCACACGGTCACCTACGGCAACATCGAGGGCAACGCGGCCAAGCGGCGCAAGCAGCAGTACAAGGACAGCCTGAAGAAGCGGCCTGCCTCGGCCAAGTCCCGGCGGGAGTTCGACGAGATCGAGCTGGCCTACCGCCGCCGGCCGCCCTGCTCGCCCGACCACAAGCGCTACTTCAGGGACAAGGAGGGGCTCCGGGACTTCTACCTGGACCAGTTCCGCCCCAAGGAGAACTCGCCGCACTGGGAGCACGTGGACCTGACCGACATCTACAAGGAGCGCGGGGAGGACTTCAAGCGCGACTCGGTCACCGGGGCCGGGCCCTGTGCCAACCGGGCGCATCTCAAGGGCGACAAGCACGGCGGCGTTGGCGGGGTGCCGGCACCCTGGGAGAAGAATCTGACCAACGTGGATTGGGAGGACCGCTCCGGGGGCAACTTCTGCCGCAGCTGCCCCTCGAAGCTGCACAACTACTCCACGACGGCGGCGGGCCAGAACTCGAGCCGGCCGGCGTGCATCCGGTGTGAGGCGTGCAAGAAGGCGGGCAACCTGTACGACATCAGCGAGGACAACTCGCTGCAGGAGCTGGACCCGCCGGCGGCGCCCGTGGCCGTGACGTCCAACGCCGCCCCGACCAAGTACCCGCAGAGCCCGACCAACGCCAAGGCCCAGAAGAAGAATCGGAACAAGCTGCGCCGGCAGCACTCCTATGACACCTTCGTGGACCTGCAGAAGGAAGAAGCCGCCTTGGCCCCCCGCAGCGTGAGCCTGAAAGACAAGGGTCGCTTCGTGGATGGGAGTCCCTATGCCCACATGTTTGAGATGCCAGCCAGTGAAAGCACCTTTGCCAACAACAAGTCCTCAGTGCCCACTGCCGGCCACCACCACAACAACCCCGGCGGCGGCTACATGCTCAGCAAGTCGCTCTATCCCGACCGGGTCACGCAAAACCCTTTCATCCCCACTTTCGGGGATGACCAGTGCTTGCTCCACGGCAGCAAATCCTACTTCTTCAGGCAGCCCACGGTGGCGGGGGCGCCGAAAGCCAGGCCAGACTTCCGGGCCCTTGTCACCAACAAGCCGGTGGTCTCGGCCCTTCACGGGGCTGTGCCAGGCCGTTTCCAGAAGGACATCTGTATAGGGAACCAGTCCAACCCCTGTGTGCCTAACAACAAAAACCCCAGGGCTTTCAATGGCTCCAGCAACGGGCATGTTTATGAGAAACTTTCTAGTATCGAGTCTGATGTCTGAGTGAGGGAAGAGAGGGGCTCAGAGGGGGACGGGAAGGGTGGGACCGTGGCTCACGCGGTGCGCCTGGCACGGAGGGGGACGGGGGTGGACTGGGTTCCCATGTGCTCGTTCTCGTTTTACTTTACTTACGGGATCCTGGAGTTCGGATGCCTATGGAGGGCAACCCTGGTGACCAGCACCATCTCCCCTCCCTTTCACGGCCCTCTCCTCCTTCCCTAGTCTGTCAGCCTTGCCCATTCCTGTGACAGGATGTGCAATGGGCCCTCTCCTCCCGGGAGGGCGGAGTGGAGGCAGGAAGTGACTGGAGACAGGCTTCCATCCAGCGTGGCAGGGCTCCTTGTTCCTGCTTCGAGTGAACAGGGGCTCTTGACCGATCTTGACCTTTCGGCCAGGAAGCAAAACCATCGAAGTAGAACCGCTTAGCGGGATGCTTCTGGATGACACGAGGCTTCTGCCAAATCCTGGTGGCCTAGATGATCTCTGTCTGGGGATTGCAGTGCATGGAAGGCCGTGTGTGTTTCTATATCAGCCCAAGCAGGGCGCTCCTTGACGGTGAGCTGCAAGGCCTGGTCTTTGGTGGAGGGATGAGTAAATTCCTGAGGAATCGAGAAAGGACTTCATACGAAGAGTGGGAGGAGTGGATGGATGACATGCGCACGTGTGTCCATGCGGTTGTGCACAGGTGTGGGGTCGGGTGCCTATACAAGTAGAGATGGCAACCTTGACTGATTGGTCTGTTTCTTTCAATGTCCCTAAACAATTGGTTTGTTTGGGCTGATGTACAAACAGAGACGGTCTTCCGTTATCCGAACTTGGGCTCTCTGTTCCCTTCACCCTTCCTAAGTGAAAAGGGTTTTGTTTTGTTTTTTAATAAAGAAGATTGTGGTCCCGGGGAAGGGGCGGGGGCACAGTAAGTGATCCTCTCAGAGTAGACACAAAAATCATCTCTCGGTGATGGTCAGGAATTTCGACCGTTTGGCTAAAGAATTTGACAGGAAGGCTAAAGGACGACAGAGCAGCCACGATTCTTTTGCCCACTTCAAGGGCAAACAGTCCGGTGAAGCCATTCTGAGCTGTGCAGACTCTCAGCCTGCTGAGGGGTGGGTAAACGCTAAGTAAGGCTCTGAAGACAGTTTTACGGTAGGGTAAGTGAGAGAGGGGGATGTTTCTAATGCTTTGATCCCTTCTTACTTTACCTGGAGCTAGGAGAGCAGATCTACTCCCCCAGAATTGATCGTAACGGACCGAGAATGAGGAGTGAGAAAACATGAACTTGCCCTCCTCACCTCCCCACTCCTGGGTATCTTAGGAGGTGTGTGAGGAGAGGAAGGCCTGGGAGGTGGCCAGGAGGGAAGCAGCTTTCCTGCTGCCTTCTTGGGTGTGGCCTCCTGAGATGTGACACTGAGCCCAGTGTGGACTCTCCTGATAGAAACCCTGTCACCTTCCTGCACCACCTCCCTTCCTTCCCGGATGGCACCAAGCAAAAAGGAGGAAACTCCAGGCATGAGGGACCCGGTCGACGCGAGGCTCCCTTCACTTAATGTTGAAAACTTCAGAAGGGAAATTAATATCTGCCACTGCCTGTCCTGAAACTTGGGGTAGGGGGCGTTGACTGGGCCAATTCCACTGTCCTGCTATCCTCCCCTTACACAGGGTAGCGTCCAAAGAGCCCGGGGTCTCTTTGGAAGCTTGACGGCAGGATCGCCATGTTGCATACAGGACACACACACCAGAAAGGTGCTCAGGCTCCTCTGGAAGGAAGCTGCCATGTCTCTTCAAGTGTCACCCTCCAGGGCTGCTCTCTGCCTTCTTGCTTGCCCTGACCCCCTCACTACCCTCCCTCCTGCCACCCTTGCCTGCTGGCCCCCACCCTCTTCCTCGAGTTGTACCTCAGTATCTTTTGTTTTCAAGCCAACTGAAGGCCTTGTAAAGCTTTGTTTTCTTTCTAAAATGAACCTGGGGGCAAGGGGCTGAACCTCTCGCAGATTTGGAGAGAGGAGCACAGAGTGCTTTAACTTAGACTCAAGGACAGACGTTGAGAGAGGACAGGGGGTTTGAGGCCACGCCAGGAGGAGGAAGGAGAAGGACCATATAAACATTGCTTCACCCTGACTCAGCCTACGAGGCAGGGGTCCATCCCCTGACTCTTCCTCTTACCTCACCCCCTTTAAAATAAAATAAAAATAAAAACAACCAAACCAACTAACCTAGCGAACAGCAATCTAGAACAAAGGGGGCTTGGTCAGTCTCCACTGGTGACCGAAATCAAGATGGTGTTTATTTCATATGTAAATATTTTGTTTTTTAATTAATTTTGTATAGATAAAGTGTTCTCTTGTGAGTATTCAGGGTGTCGGGATGGAGGGAGTGGGGTGGGGATGGGAATGAGGGGGAAAAGTGTTTTGTTACGGGTTTTCATTTTCCATTTGGGAAATTGTTTTGTATGGCTTTTGCTTCAGGGTGTCTGGGAAAAGTGAAGGAGAATGAAGGCCACTGTGGTGGGAAAAGCCAGGAGAAAGTCATTGTGTCCTTGACCCCTCCCCCTCCACCCTACATCTTCGGTACCCCTCCAGCTTTCTCATTGGGGTGGGAAATGAATTTGGCCTGAGCTTGGCACAGAGCCCTGTTTGGCTCTTAAGAAAACTCCTATCTTTGAGGTAGATGATCAGTGACCAGGATTCCTTGCAAAAAGTCAAGCTGATGGCCTTTTAGTTTAATGAGAGAACCCAGGGCAGGAAAGATTCCCCAATAGGCTTACAACAGAATTGAGGTCAAATCAACTTCCCATCCCTGGTGTAGTTGAGAGAAAATCTCCCAGCAGCCCTCTCTGAGGTTGAACCGTCCTCTCAGTCACTCACCCCACCTCTTTGTTTCTCTCCCACTGCCACCCCCACTCCCTCTAGGAACCAACACTGCACCCAGGAACTGTCCTTTCACTGTCCTTGCTGAGACAGGGACTGGATGGTTGACACGCCTTATAAATTCACATGCTTTTCCCAGAAAGTTTGGCAGCTTTGTTCAGAACTTGGTGACCAGATGATTCTCATAGAAAGGTTATGAGAGTTAATACTGGAGGTAAAAGACCGTGCGTGAGGGATAGTACCAGCGGTCCTCAAGGCTGCCAGCAGGGAGGTGCTATTTGCCTTAACCAGACAGACAGCATTTCTTTTGCTGGATCAGCTGGCTTTGGGAAGGGTAGCAGCCCCTCTCTCTTTATAACAGGATGGAATTTCCAAATCTATTGACTTGGCATATGCTATTATACATTTTTGCCATTGTTCTGTCTGCAGAGCTGTCAGATGGGTAATATCGTCGTCCCAAACCCCTTACTTGGTCCCAACTGGTACCTTTTCTTTAACTCAGTTTGAATTAGGAACAAGTAAACCATTCATAGCCTACTCGGGCTTAAGGCAGGGAATGCTGAGTTTTGTCAAGTTCTAGATGTTATTTAATTCCAGAAATAACGAGCCAAGTGCAGAAGGATCAATTCTATACCACAGATGGGTCTAGAGAAGACCCGGTTCATGCAAAAGCGAGAGATTCCATTTATTCTCAGGAACACATAATGTTCCATTTTTCTTCAAATTCCATACTCTCTCCCTCGCCCTCTTTTTCTTCCTCTTCCTCTCCCTCCCCCACTTCCATTCCCTTCCTCTGTGGAGAGGAGTAGTTTGCTGTAGTCCTCTATTTATTCCTTGCATTGGCAATGCTTAAATCTCAGCATTCCCACAAACCTCAGACGATCTGCACCTTGAATTTGCCTGAGTCAAGAATGTGCACACCCTTTAGAGTGATGCATGTACAGGGGATCTTATTCTTTTGAAGTATGTCACTGTGTCTTCTCAGCCAGGACTTGGGAAATGTCTTGGATGTGTATTTCCATGTACTGGCTATAGCCATGTTGTGATTGGGTGGGTGGGAGGGGATATCCCAAATGATTCCATTAAATGTTGGTGGTGTCCGTAGTGCCAAACCGCATGTGTAATGTGATAAAATAGGAATTCTGTTTATACAATTAAGTGACTATCACCCACCCAGTCTTCCACAGCCACTGGGGGTCCCCGGGGGAGGGAGCTGCATCTGTGTGGGAGGCGAAGAAACTGTGCTACCCAGACTGCTGTGTACTGCTCACCTGCACAGCTCAGCGAAGAAGAATTTCTTTACTTGCTTGTTGATGTTGGGTTGTTTGGTCTGTTTAAGAGTCATGGACAGAATAGGATGGATGGTTTGGGCAGTTGCCTGCGGGAAAAAACTATTCCAGAACTCATTTAATTTAATTCTCTCAGTTCCTATCTTTCTCAAAAGAGAAGACCCAGTTCTTTGCCTGACACCCTGTGCACGGATGCTTTGGTGTGTTAAGAATGGTTCATATTGTGGTGCTTTTGTTGAAGAAGTTGGCGTTTCCAGGTATTGCAACCACACCTTACATGCTTTCTTCACTCAAAGCCATATCAGAAGCATTTGCTCAGGGGGCTGCCACGTGTTTCCATAGAGCATTTGCTTTCTGCACTGGGTGTCAGAGATTGCTCTGCCTGGCCAAGGAGCTCTTCAGAGATGAAGCAGGTGGACATTTAAACTGGGGTAAATATGACCTCACAAATGATAAATGATCCAAGGTGTGATTTCAGAGGTGGTTTTGACAAGACTTCTGCCTTTCATTCCCACCCGGGTCTAATGACTGGCTTCTTCCACAGACCTGTTTCTTTGGCATTCACCTGTCATTTAAGTGAGGCTAAACCCAGGAAAGGTGACATATTAAGCCATATTAGGGATTTGCATCCATTAGAATTACCATTCCTTTTCCTGGTAATGATTGGCCATTTCTTATTAGTTATGATGCAGGGGAAGAGAAAAGGAAGAACACAAAACAGGAACAACTTAGAGAGCAAGGATACAGGTTCTAGGGTTTAAAAGCACTGATGAGTTTCATTTTCAACTTCCTTTTATTGAATGTTGTGTGACTAGGAATACAGGACTTCTAGCTATGAGTTATTTTTAGTAACCATTGAAATGAGTATGTAGTTTATGAACATCTAAATTGTCAATATTATTTAAACTGTCTAAATTGTGTGACTTTTTATAGAAATATAGAAAGTTTCCCTTCTTCTACATGTTCCTAAGTAGCCATTCAAAATGGCCAAATTAATATTATGATAATTGATAGTTACTCTCATTGTTTGTTCCTTATTCCAGTTCTTATAATCTTGCAATTAGTTAAGTTGCTCTACATACATTCCCACCGCCATAAAGGCACCCAATAACTCCAATATGTGTTAACTGTTGAGGAGTGACCTGACTACTAGTTTAGATATATCTTAACCTTTAGCACAATTCTTTTAAAGGAGAACAGGATGTTTGAGATATCAGTGAAATGGAAACTCCAATATTGGATTAGGCGTAGGACTCCATTCTGGTTTAGAAGGTTCCACTGTTTAGATCATGGAAGAGAATAACTGACTGTCACCCTAATTCCATCCCACTGCAATCACAATGAGGGAGCCCCAGACTAAATCAAACCCTAGGCCTATTTCTTCTTGGGTTTTGGTGAAGCAAGATTGAGGGATTCTATGACTTAGAATAGGTGGACCCACCTCTCCCAGTAACCAAAGCTTCCACCAAAAACCTTAACTGAATGCACATGGCATGCCTATGCCTTGGGAACATGGCTGAAGTTGGGGGGGTCTCTTATTTACAATCATGAAGCAAAGAGAAAAATTGCTCAGAGCAATGGATTGAGATAGCTATAAGAGAGTCAAGAGTCAAGTTAGGAATCTCCTTTGTTTATTTTCCAGGTTGCCCATTTTCAGCCACCTCAGCACTCATAACAGTCCACTTGTTTATGCGGCTACATGCTTGAAACCATGATTTCTGAATTGAGGAGGAGAAGGAGGGCTGCTGATATGAGTTGCAGGTAGAAAGCAGTCTAGAAGAGTGGAATTCCTTAAGATTATATTTTGGTGTGTCAAGGGTCTGTGTGTTGGCAAAGGCAGAAGACATTGAACTCAATGCAATGATTAATGGCACAATTAGGAAGCACAAGATCTGATTTCTCCACACTTTTAAAATGCCACACTTTTTTACTTTTAATTATCTTCATGTTGCATTTTAGGGTATGGAACAGATTCTGGTACTATGCAGGAAAGAATCAATAAAAGTTTTAGACAAATATGTTAGTTCCATTAAAATGATATCTCAAGCACTTAGTATGTCCCTCGGCTGTTGTTCTGAAGGATACAACTATTTTAAAAATGGAATGTATTATATATCCACTTAAACATATGAATGTATAAGGTATTTAAATATACGCATTATTATTTATAAGTAGGTGTGCATAAATATGTATATTTACACATGCAAATTGAATCATTTCTGCTTTCAGTATTTGAGTCAAAGATATCTATTATGCTATTTACAAAAACAAGATATAACAACAACACAAGAATTCAGCTTTTAGCTATCATGATGATATCTGGATTCTCCTTTTGGATCTACTCATCTCTCAGAGAGAAAACTCTTGTATTCCCTCGCTGACCACAATAGGACACTTTTTAATCTTGGTCCTTCTTTGGGCTTCCTCTATTGTTCTGCCCCATAAAACCACCTAGTTTTACTTACCATACCTCCCCTCCTTGGTCTGACCTGATGCGCACTGGTGTCAACATATTCCTACCAGCAATCTCTGCTTTCCAGAGGCTTCCCAGCATACCAGCCTTGTTTTACTCAGCCCAGTGCCCTACTCTCCCCATTATATTTACCCAAAGAGGTGGTCCTAAATCAATGCAGAAGCACACAAATTCAGTCCATTTAATATCATCCGAACCCTCCCC
>PVJH01029166.1:0-26400 GCA_004026705.1 Nesogale talazaci | reverse complement strand
CCCAAACCAATCTCAAACCACAGAGTGAACAATTGTAACATATCTTAGGTATATCATGCCTGATTTTGTCTTTGCACACAAATGTTCACATACATGTGCTTCCCCCCTCAAAATCAAATCTGAGTTCGTATGTATTTTTGGAATTTTACTTTCCCTCTGAAGGCAGATATTTTCTCTATTACAATTTAAATCGTGCATTTGAGAAAATGTTACACTAGATTCCTTTTCATGATTTGGATGCTGGTGATTTCAAAATGGAGTCGATGAAAAGCTTATGTGAATGCATTTATACTTGTATGTTTAATCAATAAAGGATCAATCAGAGTGGGATACTGGATTTGGGATCATTGACTTCAAGAGTGTTGATAGTAAAATTTTCCATGGGTATTATCCTTTGACCTGTCTTAATATCTGCCTCTAAAATATTACATATTTTGTTTCCTAAGCATGCAAGGAATACCCTCACACACTCTATATTCAAAGGGCTGCTTGGTGAGCTTGTACGCTGGACATCTGGCACTAAACACAAAGTGGGGATTCTAGCTCCATAGCCACTGTGCCAGAGAAAGAAGAGGCTCGCGATCTCAGGGGCCTGCAGAGTCACTGGATGACAGTGGGTTGGGTTTTTTTTACCATCTCACAAGTCATGAGTATTATTTAATTGCTTCAGTTACTTTGGTAAAAATGAGATCTCAACTATTTACTCTGCTTTTATTAAAGATAGTGCATTTTTTTCACATGCATGTTACACTTTTGCACAATATAGACAATACTATGTGTCTAGACATCTCTTTCTGACATTTTACTGCTTTGAAAGAACCATTGTAGATTATACCCAATTTAAACCCATAGTCTATATCCCATATATTTCTCTTTTAATTTTTAATAATATCTTTTATCATACCAAGAGTGGAGTAATAGGGTCCTTTGAGTCAGCATCAGTTTGATGAGACTGATTTTTTGTTTGTTTATTTTTCATACTGAAGTTTTAGTCTTGTTAACTATCTTCATGTGGTCAAATTTTCAAAATGATCTATCTTTTTCTTCATGACTTCCGTACTTCAAGATACATTTTTTTAAATTCTCTTACGTTGTCCCAAAGAATTTCACAGATTTTTAAAAAAGCTTTAATGATTCTAATATTAGTTCTTTATATATAATGTCAAGAAAAATTTACAACCAATTGCTGTAACACCAACTTAAAAAAAGTCATTTTATTGGGGCCTCAAACAACTCTTAAAACAATCCATCCTACATCCATTGCATGCAAAGCACACTTGTACAATTATTGCCATCATCCTTCTCAAAAAAATTCTGCTTTTCTACTTAAGGCCTTGGTATTAGGTCCTCCTTTTCTCACTCACTCCCCCCTCCATCATAAACCTTTGATAATTTATAAATTAGTATTATTTTTCAATATTGTACACTGTACACTGTCTCCCTTCACCCACTTCCCTGTAGTCCATACCCCAGGGAAGAGGTTATACGTAGATTGGTTCCCCCTTTCTACTCCAGCTTCCCTCCACTCTCCCGGTATCACCATTCTCACCACTGGTCCTGAAAGGATCATTTGTCCTGGATTCCCCATGTTTCTTGTTTCTATCTTTACCAGTGTATATTCTCTGTTCTAACTGGATTTGAAAGGTAGAATTCAGATCATGATAGTGGAAGGAAGCATTTAAGAACTAGAGGAAAGTTGCATATTCAATTACTGACACATTGCACCCTGACTGACTCATTTCCTCCCCACCACTCTTCTGTAAGGGAATGTTGCTTCCCAACTTTTTAATATAGTACAAACCATATTTTCACATCAAAGTTCATTTACTCTTCTTCCAATGCTATAATATTCTTTAATGCGATTTGCTCTCATGTTTTAATCTTAAGAATAGTAAGCATCATTTAACAATTTTTGTTTTTAAATGTTATATTTATTTTTCTAAGTGAACTTTCACATCATCCATTCACCTATTTAAAAACTCAACAAAGTAAAACAAAAAGAATGTAAAACAACAACCAGACCATGTTCCTTGGTCAACAGACTGTACAATATTGGCTAGTGTTACAAAAGAGGGTAAGTTCAATCATATTCTTTCTATCCATCAACTGAATATCCCTTCATTTGATATTTTTAGATTTTGTAAACTATAAGTCTTAAATTGTTATGTGTAGCTCAGTATATTTCATATCTGTCACTATTTCTTGGGATGACTCTTTTCAATGATCTTGTCCAATCAGTGTTAATAACACAGGTTCATAAAAATGATCAAGTCTTGAATATGCATGCTGTATGCATCGTTCTTGATAAAAAAAAAAGCCTTTGGTAATTCTAATAGTATTACAGGTAAGTTGCCTAGATTGCTTAGGCTGACAATACCTGTCATTATATGGCATCTTTTCTTTCCCAATATGTTCCATTTATTTCTCTCTCCTTACCCAGGTGGCCCCTGGTGGTACAGGCGGCTGATCATTGCAAGGTCAGGAATTTGAAACCGCCAGCTGCTCCTCCACAGGTGAAAAGGGGAAGTTCTCCACTTCCAAAGTCTAGGAAACTCTCAGAGGCAAGTCTGCTCTGTCCCATCAGGTCACTGTGAGTCTCGGCATGTCACGTGGGCAGATAGACTCTGTCATATAGCATCGCCACGAGCTGGCATCACTTGATAGCAGTGAGATTTTTTTCTAACCCTTCCCTTCACAAATAGGATCATTTTAGCGCCAGTGAGCCTCCTTTTCTTATTCCTGGATTTTATGGAAAATGTTTCCAAGAATTTCAAAGATACATACCATTAAATTTTGTGGAATGAAGAATCTTTGATTTTCAGGCTTCTTCAACATCATTTATTTGATCCTCTTTTCTAGCTCTCCCTGACCACTTTTGGTCATTCATATTTTACTACAGGATTGTCTATTTGGGTTTGCTTTTTAGAAATTGACCTGTAAGGCCCCTAACGCTGACAACACAAAAGACATCAGAATGTTTTCCCTTATAATTCGACCTTCCAAAATTTAAAAAAATAACATTTTTAACTTTCCAAATATCTAGCTTTCAGGGTGGCTTACATTTCAACATGAAGGATATAAGTATCTGAGCAAATGAGAAGCATCACTGCAAATGGAGCAAAGATTGAAGTGGTCAAATATTTCATTTTCCTTGGATCCACAATTGACATCTATGAAAGCAGTAGTTAGAAAATCAATGAGGTATACCCTGCCTCAGACAAATCTGCTGCACAATATTTTTTAAAGGGTGAGAGAGCTCAGATGCCCATTTGAAAAACTTAATATGGCTCATCCAGGCCAAGGGATATGCATGGAAAGCCGGGCAATGAAGATGGGAGATCAAAGAAGAGTTGGTGCCTTTGATGATGGTGTTGGTGGAGAAGAGTAACTACCCTAAGGAAGAGCACAGGAGGGACCCATGCATCTTAGAAGAAGCACAGTCAGAATGTCCCTGAAGCAATGATAGGAAAACTTCGTCTCAACTACTTTGCATACAGTGTCAGAGGGAATCACTTCATGGAGAAGAATGTCAAGCTTGGTACGGTGGTGGGTCAGCCCCAAAGAGGAAGAGCGTCACTGAGAAGGATTGACACAGTGGCTGCAACCATTGGCTCAAAGTTGGAAAGATTGTGAAGATGGCCAAAGACCCATCATTCTTTCGTTCTGCTGTGGACAGGGTTGCTCTATGTTGCAAATGACTCCATGATACTTGGCAACCACGACCATGCAGGATAGGATTCTCAAAGGGTGGGGCCTGGAAGGGTTCTGGAAAAGAGACTCTACAGAAGCTGGGGAAAAAAAGAAGAGTCTAAAAATTGTTCAGGACATCAAAATGGGCGAAGGAAAATGACCCAGAGATCAATCATAGGAAGGAAACTCCACATTTTAAATGTGGACCAGCGATTTGGACCTTCTCTTCTGAAATTGGATTCAAATTTGTACTCACAGAATCATGCAGTCCACCTTGTGAAATATTCACCGAAGTGGCATCCCACATGGGCCAGAATCTAAAAGCATAACCTTTGACCTCAAGGCAAATATTTCAACCTGAACTTTTAATAAAGTGAGCAGATTTTAAGTGGGACACCATTGACCTGGAAAGGGGGGGCAGTTCTTGATTAAAAATTTCATCTATATGGAACAACAAAAATGTTCATGGAATGCAAAAATAGTATTGTAATATATTTATTTAATTTTAAAACGCTGCAGGAAGCAGGACAAATTGTTAAAAAGTGGGACATCTGGCCACCTTACTTTTTAGACCATTTTTTTCGCTTTTGACTATGGGAAAATTACTTCAGTTTATCAACTTTGATCTCTCTAATGGTCAAAGAAGAATAATCTCATCAGCTCTGCAATTTTACAGTAACGTACACCAAACTCTTAAGATGCATCACACATGCCATTATTAATCATCCACATTTAGGTATTTCTTTTTATGACATTGTCAAATGAAAGAATAGCTATGGAAGACATCTAAGGAATCCTTCAATTTCTTGCCTCCAGTAACAAGTAAATTTGCTCCTCAAGTGGATCCGGGGGGAATGTTATAACTGCTCCACAGTCCTTTGGTTTTATAATACATTCATGGATTCACTTGATCACTTGACATATGAGCAGTTAGGTCATTACTAATAGTTTTAAATTATAAAAAAATGTGACAGTGAATAACCTCGTGTATATGTTTTCAGAGATGGAAATGTTTATGAAAAATGTACAATTCTACAAATAGAACTATTATTTCAAAAAGCTGTTGAAATGCTTTCCATTAATCTCGACAAACTCATCTCAAGAAGAAATGTAACACATAAGTATTCCATAAATAAAATGACATTGGACTGTTCACCTCGTTGATAATGAGCCTTAGATATCACGATCCTGTCTTTCAGGACTTGATTATCTAAGGAAATTATTAGAGTAAGTTTAAAGTGAGAAACTGATTTATTTGGAAATGAATTATGGCCAATTTTAAATGTCTTTCACTTTCTCTATGTTGATTTCAGCACTGTGTAGTAAAATCCAGTGCTAGGATAATGATCACAATAAAAAAGAATAAAGTGCTATTGCTGCTGATATTCTACATAAGGAATTGGGAAACAGATCATGGCCCATGATCTGAGTTTTTTTCAAGTCATTGAAATATATTTCATTTATCATATACTTCCATAGTTCATTCATATTAAAAAGAATTGTATAATCATTACTTTAACAAATAAAAGAAAGAGTAATGTACCAACTGGCACTCCACCAGCAATGTGTGAGATCTCTGTTCTTCACAACCTTGACAACAGATTATATCCCATATCACAGCATCTCAAACATTATCAGTGAAGCTGTTTTCATATGCTTCAGGAATATTTATATATTAAAATCATTTTTCCACTTATTTTCTATGTGGTTTTCTGACTTCAACCCACTTTTATAAGCAGTTCTTTTATATTCAGGATATTATAGTTTCATATTTTCTGACTTGTTTTTTTATATTAATTATGTGCCATGAAATTTTTTTTGGGGGGGGCATCACTACTCTCCAGTAGTGGGAGTAGGAAGCCCAGCCCCTCTGCTAGAATTGAACCTTTGTCCCAGTGAGCCGCAGTCCCACACACAACCACTACGCCACCGGGGCTCATCCCTCCATGAAAATATTTTAAAGCAAACTTCTTTTAATTAAAAATCATTTTATTGGAGACTCGTATATAGTTTTTCACAATTCATAAATACATATACTGTGTCAAGCACCTTTGTACGTCTGCTGCTGTTATCATTCTCCAAATATCCGCTTTTCCATTTGAGCCCTTGATATCAGCTTCCCATCCATTCCCCTCTTTCCCTGCTCTCCCTTCCCTGCCATATATATTCAGCTGTATCAATACTTTTTTCAATATTAATAAGAAGATGGTATTAGAATTTGAGTCCTCAAAATAAAATATTTTCTTATATACAGATTAAAGAGAAATTATCCCAGTTGTTCCCCTTATGATCTTTGCAGTATGATCTAGCTGAAATTTATTTGTGTGCATAGGGTGGGAGGCACAACAGACCTCTGTAGAGTATTGAAAATCTTATATGCTACTTTGAGAACTAAGTTGAGGCGGAGACAAGTCACAGTATTTTCCATTGCCTCCCAGGCATGTGAAGATTGGACATTGAATCAGGAAGACTGAAGAAGAATCTATTCATTGCAATTGTGGTGCTGGAGAAGAAAAGTGAAAGAAAAAGAAATCTGTTTTGGAAGAAGAAAGGCCAGCGTGCTCTTTGGAGGCAAGCATGGCAAGACTTCCTCTTACATATTTTGGACACATTGTCAGGAGGGAGAGTCCCTGGAGAAAAGATTCCAAATATTTAATGACTTGTCCCCATTTTCCTTTTTAAGAAGTCCCAACATTTTCCAGCAATTTGGGATGCCAGTTTTACCAGTTTCTAAATGTTCAGAAGTTCTTGGATGTATGTCTAGATTTCTATCATAGCCCAGGAGTATGAAATGTTTACAATGTGTACTCTTGTGTCAACAGCACAAAGTTTGAATAACAACAGTTTTAATCTCTATCACTAGGGGAACCCACCTCATCTGAGTTTGTCTTTTTCAGTGTCTTACTAACTATTGTTCTGGGTTTATTTTTCCAAAAGTACTTTAACATTAAATTAATTATTCCTCAAAGAGCTTGTGGCTGTGCTTGAAAAAACTGAAATGCTGTGGTACATACATACAAATGGATACTATGCATTGTTGACAAGCAGTGATGAATGGATGAAGCACATCACTGCATGGAAAGAACTGGAGGAAATTATGCTAAGTGAAGTTAGCCAAGCCCTAAAGGACAGGTACAATATGAGTCTGCTAAGGTAAGCTTAATTAAAAAAAAAGCAAAAGGGGTATCAGGAAAAAGCTACTGTATACAGAAATTTCTCAGGAGAGACACAGGTAGTTCAGCAGGGGCCAGACGAAATCGAGGGCTACATATGGTAGCCAACCCCAATCCCAACTACTGGGGTAGCCGCCTCTCCCCACAGGGGAGTTTGCTTTGGAGGTAAGCACTGAAGCTGCAGCTTGGGGAGTGAGATATGCCTGACCAGAGCACACGCAAACAAAAGATGGGGGAGGAAGAGAGAATGGCAGGCATCCTGGTCCACCTAGTCTTCAGGACGATATTCCCACAGCAGATGCACAGAGAAGATCATATGGCCAGCTCCATTATGAAGTATGGCTTCTCTCGCTGACCCAAGACCCTTCATGGCCAATCATGGAGAAACAGGGTCAGGATTATACCCTGTCTGACACAACACCACCATGGAAAAACACTAAGGGTGTGCAACAGAGCATGAAGTTTCCGAGGGAATATAGAGGATAAATTTTGGGGACCAGGGTATGGCACCCCATCTCACTCAACCAGGAGATACTCCTGGAAGTGAATGAATAGATCTTAAACTATTTACACATTTTTCTATTGCTATTATCATTCTTTTACATATTTATATATATGACATTGGGTTTTTTTGTTGCTATCTTTGTTTCATTTTCTTTGTTTTTTTTCATCTAAGGATGCCTTTTTTGATACATATTGTTATCTCCACAGTCTAGATAAGATAGGCTGAACAGTCTGGAGGTGAAAATTGTGGGACTGATAGTTCCTGAGGGACATGGGAGAAGGGGAGGAGGGGGAAAGAGGTGTTGTTGACTGGGCTAGGGATAAGGGAAAATCAAGTGATTAAATATCAGTGATAAGGAAGGTGTGTGAGGTCTGATAGGGATTGATCAAGAGTAATGAAACAAAGAGAAAATACTGAAACCCAATTGGAGGCTGAGTATGATAATGGGACAAGAAGAAAGTAAAAGGAAATAGAGGAAAGAACAGGGGGGGGGGTGTTGGTAAAGGACATTTATAGAGGTCAAAACACAGGCATATACATAGAATACATTTATGTGTGACAATGGGGGGAAATAGATCAATGTGCATATACTTGTAGGGTTAGTATTAGGACAGCAAATGGGCATTGGACCTCCACTCAAGCACTTCTTCAGTGCACGGATATTTTATTCTATTAAATTGGCATTCCATGGTGCTCTCTTTCCCGACACAATCACTGAAGAAAAATGTGTGCATAAGCAAAGGTGGTGAAGGAAGCTGATGGTGTCTGGCTATCAAAAGATATAGCATCTGGGATTGTAAAGGCTTGAAAATAAACAAGCAGCCATTTAGCTCAGAAGCACCAAAGCCCACATGGAAGAAGCACACCAGCTTGTGTGACCATTAGGTGTTTAAGGGAGCAGGTGTCAGTCATTAAAGAACTAAAAATTATATCATTATAAGTGAGGAGTAGTACAGATTGGGGACCCAAAGCCGATCAATAGGTAAAGCGACACCCCCTTACAGAGGGGTTGCAGGATGGAGTTGAGTCAGTCAAGGTACAATATAATAACAAATATGCAATTTTCCTCTAAAAAATTTGGGATTGCACTAAATTTATAGATTGCTCTATGGAAATTAATAGCTTTATGATGTTGAGGCAACTATTCAGGAAGATAATCTTTTCATTTTTTAAGTCTTTTAGGATTATTTGGATCCTAAGTGTTTTATATTTATGTTATTGTTTATTCCTAAATAGTCTATTTTCTCTGCTCTTATTGGAGGGAGGATTTTAATTTTCCTTTTATCTTCTAAATAGCTGTTGGTCTCTGAATGCTAATTTTATATTCTCAAACTAAAATTTTGTTAGTCCTTGTATGCATTTTCTTGGTTGTCTTTAAATCTTTTTATGTTGGGAAATTTATCTATTCTAATTCTTTCATTTTTATTTTTAATCAAATTGTTTAAGATTTTGATTTTTCTTTGATCACTAGTTTACTGTATCCTTAATTTGATTTAAATGACTCTTTTCATGCAAAATCTTTTAATAGAAGGTTTGTTGGTTTGAATCCCCAGACAGGAGAATATTTTTAAGTGGATATTCAGATATGGTGACAAAAAGTTCCAGATGTTAAGAGGGAAACTGAATGTAGGGAATATGGCAATGGTGGCTCTGTTTTATCTCCATAAATATTTACTTTTGTAAACTTACATTACTCTAAGAATAAAAAAAATTAGGAAAAAAAAGAGAAAAAATTAAAAGTACAACTGAAACATCGTGTTGCAAATGTTGATATTGATATACTTACTCCTTTTGGTCCACATGATTGGTTTTGAACTCTAGTTCAAACTCTAGTGAGGGTTCCTAGTATTTGTGTGTCCTTGCTTCTCCTTTACTTTCCATTGTGCAAAGGTAGCTGCTGTGCTGTTTAAAGCATGGGAATTCCATGCGATTTGTCTTCATTGCCAATGTGGATTGAAGCATGACGAGTGTTCCTTGTAAGAGATCATGAATCACCGCAATTGACTTAAAACCTATTCATCACAGCAGGCTTGCCTGTATCTCCTTTATTTCACACTTTACTTTCTTGAACCTCATTTGCAAATTCTGCTGCATCGTTTCCTTGCTGTGATATCTAATTCCTTATCCTTGTCAGTTACTTGTTATTTCTTCCCTGAAGTCTTTGAAGACATTTTATTTGCATTTATGTCTGAAACATGTTTTGAATATGCTGGCTTTGTCAAAACTTTTAGTAGCTGGCTTCAGATCTTCTTTCATTTGGGGAAAGTTTTCTTGGTTTAAATATTTGGTTTGTTCCACTCTTCTGGTTTCTTCTACTTGACTTTACAGGGATTTCATTTCGGAAATCATTTTATTGAGGTATCTTTCTTTCCTTATAACCATCCATCCTTCTCAAGGCATTTTCTTTCTACTTGAGGCCTTGTTATCAGCTCTTTTTTTCCCTTCTTGCACACCCTTGTGAGCCCTTGATAAAGGATAAATAATTATTTTCAGTTATTATACTATCCTCTGTCTCCCACTTCATGTGTGGTGAGTTCTTATCTGTATCAATCTACCTGCTCGGGTGTAGCTAGTTCGGTAAGGTAGAACTGGGTAATGATAGAAGTGGGGAGGAAGAATTGAATAACTAGAGGAATGTTGTGTGTTTCCTTGGCGCAAAGTTGCACCGTGGCTGACGCATCCCTTCCTTGTGACCCTTCTGTAAGGGGATGTTCAACTGTCTGCAGGTGGACTTTGGGTCTCCTCTCCAATCCTCCATGTCCACATCTATATGATTGTTTGTTTTAGGCACTCCAAATTTATGTGTGTTCTTTATCTGCCATTTCAATCACTTTCTTCTGGCTAATTTTTATTTCTTTTAGTGCACTTTCTCTCGGTTTCTTTCTTACTTTTATTAATTTTTAAAATCCAATTTAAACTTGAATCTGTTTTCCTTTGGATAACTTTTAATTCTTTCCCCCTTAGTTCAATCAGTTCTTATTTTATGTCTTCATGTGATTTTATCTATTTTTTATAGTTACTCTTTGATTTTGCTCCCTTATAATCCTCAAATACTTCTTTAACAATGTTTAATTCTTTTTGGTGTTGGAGTGTGTGTGTCTGTGTATGTGCGTATGTGGGAGAGAGAGAACAGTTTTGTTTTGTTTTAAACTGTGAGTTCAGAAGTTCAGACATTTTTCTTTTTTTCCAATAGTGACTCTAAAGACTGCATTGCTACTCAATCCTTTCATTTCAGGGTTCAAGTATAAAAAAATTCTTACTTTAAGATTTCACTTCTGTGACTGTAGTGACTTAAGAAATCAATTAGCTTTGTAAACTGGAGAATAATTTAATCTCAGTACAATAGATCCTGAGAGTTCCTCAAAATACTTCTTGCTGGGTGCATGAATTATACCCCCAAGTTCCTTTGGGAATGGTAGTTTAGGTTGTAGAGAGGTCATGTATTCATACCTCAACATTTTAAAGAACATGTTTAAAGTAGATTATGCTTTTACCTTAAATTTCAGCAATTTCCATTGGTATTCATCTCCTCGTTCTTATTAATTTGCTTGTTCACCATCAACTTTCTATGTTCTCTTTTGGTTATTGAAAAACTTTATATGTAAAGGTAAGTCCTCATGTAACTTAAGCTAAAAGAAAACACCTGATTGCACACTGGGAAATTTTTTTTTTTTTTGGAAATGACGCACAAGACAAAGGACTAGTCTCTAAAATTCAAGGAAAATTTCAACAACAAAAAGAAAAATAATCCAATTTTTAAATGAGCAAAAGACTTAAACAAAAGAAATCATTCAATAGACTGATAAACACATAAAGAAGTGCTCCAAAAGAAATCATTGGATAGACTGATAAACACATGAAGAAGTGCTTATGATAATTAGCCATTAGAGAAATGCATATTAACACAACAATGAGAAGTCAAGTCACCTCAACATTAGTAGCAAAATTAAAATAATAACAACCACCAGAATGATGGCAAGGGATTGGAGAGATTGGTATGCTCATGCCCTGCTAGTTAGATTTAAAAATATGTAATCATTGTGGAAAAGGTGTCAGTGCTCCCTGAAAAACTAGAAATATAATTACCACATGCTCAACAATTCCTTTGCTGGGGTAAGGAGCTTGTGCACACCCATGGCAATCCCAGACGAAACAACCTAAGTACCCATCGATGGAAGAATGGGAACACAATCAATGGCACATATTCACACACTGTGATCCAATACATCATGAAAGAATAACAGTGCATCTGTGGAACGACCCATAGCACAGATGGTCTGAAGGACACACTGAGGGCCATCAAGTCATCACAGAATGACAAAGATCATATGAGACCCCTATTATAAAACATAAGGGAATGTTTCCACAATAAAAGAAACCTGAAATGGTAGGGCAAAGGATGGTAAATGACTGGCTCACTGGCAGACACTACTCTCACTCAAGAGGAAGGTGACAATACAAAAAGTGTACAGGCAACAAGATTGTGAAAACATCTTAGCCATAACCATGTCCCTTGAAAGAAAGAGTCACTAAACCCAAGGGCCCAGGATCATCTGCGGGAACACCAAGAACAATGAGCAGACTGCAGGCTACAAAGATAATGCTCTCTAGATAGCATACTTTGGTGATTAGACCCTGAGTCTTAAACATCCGTAAACAGCCATCTGGGTTGCATCTATTGGGCTCTCTTCATTTAGAGTAGAGCAGAATGAAGAAAATCAGAGACACATGGAAGTAATTAGTCAATGGGCTCATGGATTAGGACAGATATCAGCTTCACCTATTGCTGGGCTTTGAGTCCCCAGTCTGTACTCCCCCCTCATTTATAGTGATATAATTTTTAGTTCTTTGATGTCTGATACCTGACCTTTCAATACCTCATCATCGCACAGGCTGGTGTGCTTCGTCCATGTGGGCTTTGTTGTTTCTGAGCTAGATGGCCGCTTGTTTACTTTCAAGCTTTTAAGACCCCAGGCACTATATCTTTGCGACATCCCCTTACAGAGGGGTCGCAGGGAGGATGTGAGCCAGTCAAGGTATGGTGAAGCAACAATGAAATATGCAACTTTCCTCTAATTCTTAAATGCTTCCTCTGCTCCCACTATCATGATCCTAATTCTACCTTACAAATCCAGCTAGACTAGGGAACATACACTGGTACAGATAGGAGCCAGAAACATGGGGAATCCAGGACAGATGATCCCTTCAGCACCAGTGGTGTGAGTGGCGCTACCAGGACAGTGGAGGGAAGATAGAGTAGAAAGGGGGAACGAATTGCAGGAATCTACATATAACCTCTCCCTTGGGATAAGGACAACAGAGATACTCTTCAAATCACTAGATAATGTGATGTATTGACTGTGTCCTGGTCATAAAATATACAATCGAATTTTATGAACGTATTGTTACAGTCATGAGTTCTTTAAAGTTTTGTCTAAAGAATGTATTCCAAAAGAATGCTCTCTTAAACATTGTTGTCCCTTTAAAATTTAAATTAAATAAAAGATAAATGATTTCCAAGAAGCTGTCTTCCTTCTGCTTAAAAAATTCAAGGCGTTTTAATGAGCGATTATCTTCTACAGCTCTCTTTCTTTACCTCTGTTGACTTGATTATATTTCTTTCCTTCCTCACACATTATTTCCACTCATAGTACACTTCAGGCTGTCATGGTTTATCTACTTTCCTAACAGACATATTGACATCAAAAAACAAGGAAGCATCCTTAGATGAGGGATAGTTCCCCTCTCTTAGTTCATGCATTTGCCGTTCATCCCTCCAGCATATCAGTCTGTTGGTAGTTTACAAGCAACAGCAAAGCAATCTACATAATATTTTGTGTTCTTTGAAAAAAGCATAGGACCCCAGAAGTTCAATGGCATTCTTTTGAAGACTATAATTACATGTGCTATTTGGAGGTCCTTTGCAAAGCTTCCCTACATGCGAAGGGGTAGTCTAAAGGCTCAGATGAGAGATCCTATCCATCCTGGAAAGTCATGAAATTCTTAATCCCACAAAAGGCCCCGGCAAGGGCTAGGCATTGATTTTGTTGCTTCTCTGGCTACCCCTAGGTGATAAAACCAACCCCAGTCCCATGATCTGTTCTGGAGAACTTTTCTGCCTTCCTGACTCGGACTCATCCGCCCAGCTCCACAAATTTCACACTCAGAGAAGGATTTGAAAATGAACTGCATCACTTGAGGTGAAGTGACAGCAACTCTCTACAAACTTCTGCCACCTTCCTCTTTTAGACATCTCAAATTTTGTATCATAAAATTTAACCTCAAATCCCCCAAAAGTATACATAATGAAACTGGAAGTAGTCAGAGCCTCACAACAACCTTCTGGGATAAATGCTATTGTGATTTTGATTTCAGAAAAGAAAAAGGCCTGACCATCAGGAATGATAAAGTCATTCCCCCAGTCTTACGCAGTCAGTAGATGGTGGTTCTGGAGTCATATAGATGCGCACGGAAGGATAGCCATGAGAAAAAAACAAGCTGCAAAGTAATAAATGATGTAGGGTTAAATTTTCTTTGAGAAAAAATAATGTACATGACGTTACATATGTTGGGCATGTTGTCTGGAGAGACCAGTCCTTGGAGAA
Organism: Nesogale talazaci; assembly: GCA_004026705.1. Classification (NCBI taxonomy): domain Eukaryota; kingdom Metazoa; phylum Chordata; class Mammalia; order Afrosoricida; family Tenrecidae; genus Nesogale; species Nesogale talazaci. The sequence goes on along the minus strand of PVJH01029166.1, from coordinate 12,427 downwards.
GAACAGCATGCTTGTCAAAGTAGAGGGGCAGTGAAAACATGGAAAGTCCTCCACGTGAAGGATTGACAAGGTGACTACAACAATGGATTCACACATAAGAACCATTGTGAGGATGGTTCAAGACGGGGTAGCCTTTCGGTTACATTGTGCATGGGGTTGCCATGAGCTAGAACTGACCTGACCTCATGGGGCAACAACTCTATTAGAAAATTTTAAAAACATCCCTTACAATGCACACAGCAGACTTTTCAGCCCACCACTTGGAAGTGATATTCAAATCTGAAACTATCCCATGAAAATACTAAAGATATTCAAAGATGATTTCCCCCATATTATTTCCAAGCGTCCAATAGCTATTTGAACTGATGATCTGGTCATTTGACTACCTGATATAATATTATTTATTCCAAAATGTATTCCATTCTTTGATGACCTTGGCCATTAGCGAATGCCTTCCTATGTTTCCTCCCATCGATTTCCTCGTTCCTTCTGTTCCCATCATAATCCTCCCATCCTACCTGCCCCAACGAACATTTTCTCTTTAGGGAAACAACTTTGAGGACTTCAATTTTGAAACTTACTGAAGTTGGTGAGGTGGCTGCCAAGGAATTGTGAGCTCTCTGCTTGCTCAGCTGAGGCTATCTTTAAAGACTGAGAGCTTTCTGGCAGGAGATTCAGGACTAGGGATGGCAGAAACTCAAGCCTTCTTACTGTAAATAGTCGCTGCTTCATATTATTATGCATTCAGCTGACATTTAACAAGCGTTATTTATGACACTGTTCTTAATTTGTTTCAAGAGTTTTAACAATTTAACCTGATGCTTCTTTCCATCAAGTAATAGTTTCTGATAAATTAATTTCCATGGAAACTGATGTAGAGAATGCTATGATTCTATGGAGATGATGTGAAATAAATTATGTAACGCATTGGGGGAGGGGAAAAGACAAAAAAACAAACCTTGAGAAACTCATTATAATTCTGTTTTACCAAAGTTAAAGCAATCTCTAAAAATATCTTATGACGAAATGCTTGCTGGTATTTTAATTTTCTTTTTAGGAATAAACTGCTGTCCTCAAATATGTGTTGACTCAAAAGGATAACAGCATTTTAACAACTATTTACCAATATTTATCGGATACCGATGTGTGTTTTGTTAGAACTTGAGTACCAACCTGTAATCATTTCTCTAATAAGCAAAATTACAAACATAGATCTGTTAAATCCAGAAATCATGCACCAAAAAAACCCCCAGGAAATTCATCATGTCCTTTGGAGTTAAAGAAAACGTTTTGCACAAATTTCTAAAAGGTGAGAAAAAATTCAAGCTATCTTTGATATTCAATATAAGCAATTTCCTAAAGAAATTACAAGGTCTTTTTTAGTTTATTCTTATTTTGAGTATACAAATATATTCTTTGTCTATATCTTAACAACTATTCACAAATATCCATTTCATAAGACCAGTAGTTTTATTTATGAATCACTGTTTGTTTCTATAAAAGAAAAATGGAATTTGAAATAAAAACAGAAAATGCAGACATTAAGTTCCTATGCAGTTGCACAATCATAAAGTCCCTTTAAAAATGTATACATATTTTAAAAATGAAGAAAGAGTATTATAAAGACGATTTATTCCACAAATTGTAAACTGTTGAAAGACAAGTAAAATCATGTTCAATAAATGAGATTTATCTGAAAAACACATTTTTCCTTATTCAAATAATAGCACATAGTAGTGCCATTATCTACTACTTGTACCACATATTCACTAATTACAATAATAATTTTAAAATGGACAATAATTCTTACCGACACATGGGACCATTTTTGTCCACTTCACAAGTTCCACCATTTCTGCAGTAATTTACTGGACACTCTAAATAGAAGGAGGATAAAGACCAGTTAACTATGTTTATTACTAGACTGTCACCTCTGTGCATTGTCAACCCAAGGTATTTCATATGAGTGAAATAACATTCATACTTTGGTGATGGGTTTCACTGAGCATGAATGGAGATTCATGCATGATGTAGTATGCATCAGGAGTTCATTTGTCTTTATATCTGAGTAATATTTCATATATATACGTGTATATATACATATATACATATATATATAAAAGTATGTTTAGATCACCATTTGCTTCAGGAAGAAGGAGGACAGAATGAGTCTTAGTGTGGGAAGCACTGAGTTTTGACAAGGGATGTTGGTGATAGCTCTGCAACATGTTAGATATGACTAGCATCATCTAACTGTTGTTGACAGGAGCCATCAATGGCGGCAACCATAGCAACCCAATGAACCCCAAACCTAAACATGAAGTGGTCCTGCACCATCCTCACAACTGTTTCAATGCCTGAAACCATGATTGCAGCTATGGTACCATCCCTTTGAGGGCCTCCCACCCTTTTGCTGCTCTTCTACTTTACCAAGATGTCTTTCTTGAGAGATTGGGCTCTTCTGACAACATATCCGAAGTATGTATGACGAATTTCTGTCATCATTGCCTCTAAGTAGCCCTTGGCATGTCCTTCGTCCAAGACAGATATGCTTGTTCTTTTGGAAGTCTGTGGCATCTTTCCATGTGCTTCACCAACACCACAATTCAGATGTATCAATTCTTCTTCAGTACTCCATATCCAACTTTCCCATGCACACAGGCAATTGAAAATCCCATGGTTTATGTCTCCTGCACCTTACTCCCTTTCTATACCACACTCTAAAGAGGCTTTGCTCAGTAGATTTACCCAATGCAACTTATCATTTAAGCTCCTGACTGCTGTTTTCATGAGCATCAATTGTGGATCCAACCAACTTAAAATTCTTGACATCTTCAACTTTTTCTCCCTTTATCATGATGTGTTGTGCTGGTCCAGTTGTGAGGACGTTGGACTTCCTTATATTGAGCTGCAATCCACACGGACAGCTGCAATTTTTGATATTTGTCAATGAGTCCTTCTTCCTTTTAGCAACCCTAAGTTGGGTCATCAGCCTAACACAAGCTGTAAAAGGGTCTTCCTCAAGTTCAAATACCACATTCTTCTGCCCAGAGTACAGCTTCTCTGATGATGTGCTCAGCATACAGAGTGAACAATAGTATAAGACTATAAAAATTTGATATGCACCTATCCTGCTTTTAAACCATCCAGTATTTCCTGCTTCTGTTCACACAACTGTCTCTTGAATCATGTACACATTTTTGCATGAACACAATGAAATATTCTGGAATTCAGATTCTTCTCAAGGTTATCCATAGAGTGTTATGATTCACACAGTTTAATACCTTGACAGAGTCGATAAAACACAACTACATATCTTTGTGGTATTCTGTTTTCAACCAAGAACCATTGAGCATCCATTATGGTGTCCCTATTCAATGCACCCTTCTGAATCAGACCAGCTCTCTGGCAGGTCTCCTTCAATCTATTGGTGGAACCATTGTATCATTGTGCATGATGTTCAATACAAATTTTCATGCATGCATGTGATACCAATGAGACCATCCTAAAGTTCTAGCATGTGGTTGGGTCATCTGTCTTTGGAATAGGTACAATATGCACATGTTCTGGTCATTTGGCTACATAGCTGTGTTAGTCTGGGTAAACTAGAGAAACAAGTTGATAAGCACACGTATGTATAAAAGGGAGAGGTTTATGTAGAAGAGGAATGTATGGAACATTGAGAAACAGTGTAGTCCAGTCTAAGGTCATAAATTCTCTAGTAGCCCTTATGTCCGAAATCAATTCATAAGTCCTCTTCAGACACACAAAGCACATGCAGTGATACCAGGACAATCACAGGCCAGAGGGTGCAGAATTCTGTGTATCCAGGGGCAACAAAAGCAATTCAGTGCTGGCATGGGGTCTCCTCTTGGCCCTTCCAGTTTTCAGGGCTCAGAGTCAATCAGCATGCTGCCATGTGTCTTGTCAGTAGAGCATCTCCAAGGGACTGAGTAGAGAATCTATCACCTCCAAAGGGGAAATACAACCAAATTTCCCAGAATTCTCAGGAGAAAGCCATGCCATAGAGAATTCTCATTGGCTATCTCCAGATTGACAAGCTAGATTCCCCCCTTATACTTCCAATACTAAAATTGACACCACATTAGTGACTGTCACAGTAGCTGTCTTCCTAATTCCCGGCATAGATGGAGTGCTCCCTGTAGTTCATCAGCCTGTTGAAGCATCGCAATTTGTGCTCCATTAACTCCTGGATCTTTGTTTTTGGCTAGTGCTTCTAAATGCACCTTGAACTTCTTTCTTCAGTATGACTGGTTTATGTTCATATGCTACCTCCTGGAGTAGTGAAACGTCTACTAGTTCTTTTTGGTTCAATGACTCTGTGTGTTATTTTCACTTTAATTTGATGGTTCTTGTATCAATCAATGTCACCTAATTGGACAAGTGAAGAATGTTGAATGTTAAATGCTGTGTCCTGTATAGTTCTAGAAGAAAGCAAAAATGATCAGAAGGAAGAGGAGAAGTAGAAAAACTAACATTTTATTCTTGGCATTCCAGGACATTCAATTTTTATTTTTGCATTAAGTTTCCTTGTGATACAATTAATGTAAGAGGAGGTTTCCAAAAGTTCCTGGAAAAAAATTCCCTTTTAAATTTCATGTTTCCCTGTGTATTTTCAAGCCTTTCCTATGACAATTAGCAATTGTATTAGATGCAAAGCCTGTAAGTTGCTTCCAGTTGTTTGAAGCAAAACAAAACAAAAAACATTCTTCTAGGCGACGGTACTTTTCTGCACCCTGAAGAGTTCACTAAATGGCTTTGCTTCCCTGGGTGTGGTCTTTACTTTCAGATGCTCAACTGACTTGTAAATTATATTTTCTCTATAATGTGCTTAATTAGCTTGAATTGTTCATATACCAGAAGTGTGCTGTTCCTCATTCCCACACAGTAAGTCTTGAACATGGCAGAGAAATGCCTCCCACAGGTGACCTTATCTTTGCCAAACAGTGAGACACCAAAGTTCAAACATGTCCTACTTTTGAGTCCATCAGCTCAGTTCAAATATGTCCTCCTTGTGCCCATCCTCTTATCTGATTCTTCTGTTGTTCCTTTGTTCTGGTGGCCGAAGTGGATTTAGCAGAGGGTTGATAACTAAAAGTCAGTGATTTGTTCTTATCAGTTCAAAACAGTTCGCTGCCATCAAGTCACTTGTGACTCTCAGAAACCCTGTGGACAGGGGAGCACTTCCCCTAGGGGTCTCCCAGACAATCACATTTTATGGGAGTAGAAAGCTTCATCTGTCTCCTGTAGAGTGTGTGGTGGTTTCAAACTGCTGATCTGGCAATTAGCAGCCCAAAGTGCAACCCAGTATGCAATCAGGGCTCCCTCCCATCAGGTAACGAGTCCATTAAAAAATATACCCATTGATCTGTTTTCCTAAAGATTTCCAGCCTGTGAAACTTATGGGGTAATTCTGTTCTGTCCCACAGACTTGCTATTGGGGGGAATCCACTTAGAAGTTTGTCTGCTGTTTTTTTTTTTTAAACTTATAGATTAAAAAGAAGATTACTGTATGTTCCTTTAGCTTTTATCATAGGTGTGATTGACTCCTCTGGCTATATACATTCTTGCAGAACAGCAATCCGCTTCTGTTGAGCCATGTATGCAACACTGTCCTTTATTTGTAATGCAACAAATCTATCCTGAGCATCCAGTAAATCTGTGTGATTTAATATGTAATACTAAATAATAAAACCAATGGAAACAATTGTTCTCAAGGTTGCAGTTGCTCTCACCAGAAAACTTTAGTTGAAATTTCAACTCAACTTATTTTTTTCATGGATTTTGTATTTTTATTGGCAAAGTTCATATGCACGAGTTAAATATTTAAAATCAAAGGCCAATTCTTAGGTCACTCTTGTTTATTAGTCACACTTATTTCACTTGCATTAAGTATGCCTTTACCTAATAACTTTAACACAAAACAAATCAAAGCTGTGAAAGTACCTACAGGTTGATGTACAACAATTATACATATTTCTATGATTCACAGTTAGCTAAAATACACCATAAGCATATCACAGGGCTTTCTCATAAGAGTGTTCTGTCATAGAATTCATAGATTATGTAGCCTGACAGGAGTGACAAATATGATTTTGAAATTTTAAAAAACAAATTTGTTGTATATATAGTTTTAAAATTTCTTTTGTGCAGATCAATTTTTAAACTCAAACTCGATTTATAAACTCTGAGGGGTTAGTGTTCTGCCAAGGTGGTGTGACAGAGGAGTGAGATAGAAACTCGGGCGTGGGGGGACCACACTGCAGAACGGGTCGCTATCTTGCTCAGCATGGGAAAGAATGTCGCCAATTTATCATTGTAGGGCCATCTCTACAAAATGTTAGTAGGTAGGTTTTATACAGACAGACCATGACGAAAGCAACTTCAATTTGGGGGGAGAGGGTGGGATAAAGGATAAACACACTTGGCTTGTATTATAGGAAATGGACTGATTTTTATGAAGTGCTTAGCCTATACAAAATGCCAAAATTTAAAGGACCCCCTGGTCACCCTTGTAATGGGGAACAAAGTATCAGGTGTAATGCCAAAAGAAGATAATGTGCACACAGCAGTGGGTGCCTGACAGTGAATCTCAAAAATGATGATAAACTTTCAAATTAACGAAATTCCACGTATTTGCAAAATCAGGGCTGTTGAGTTTTGACTTTTGGCTAATTAAGATTCTAGGTGATCAACTTATCAACTCAACATATTAACTGTGTAATACTGGATCAGTACTTCATCTCTTTGTGATTCTGCTTCCTTCCTATAAATAGGGCTAAAAAAATAGACCCCACATCCTGGTTTTGTTGAGAATGTTAGATTGCTATCCACCACATAATACATGTTTAATCAATGTCAGCCTAAAAGGGTACACAGATAGACCTTCCAGTTTCCTATAGAATTCAGAAACAGGAGAAGGGCAAGCAAACAAAGTATGGAAGTGGTAAAATGTAGTGCATGTGTATCAATGATGTAGAGAGATTTCAGAAAGTTTTGGATTTGGGGAATCAAGAAAGGGGTAGAGGTTGGAGAAAGGAGAATGAGAGAGGGCACAAAGATCCTGAGGAAAAAAATGATGGTGTGTTTTATCTGAGGAACTGAATGAATTCCAGCCTGGGCAGAATGTGGAGAGCATCCTGTGAGGAGAATCCGAGTGGTGGTCAGAGATCACAGGAATCTGGTTCCATACATACAAGGAGAAGTCTAAATTTCATCTTTGGAGGCCAGAATTTTTTTTTATTAAAAATCATTTTATTGGGGGCTCGTACATCATTTTTCACAATAAATAAATAAATACATATACTGTGCCAAGCACCTTTATATGTCTGCTGTTAGCATTCTCCAAATATCTGCTTTTCCACATAAGACCCTGATATCGGCTTCCCATCCTTTCTCCTCTTTCCCTGCTCTCCCTTCCCCACCAACCCTTGATACTTTATAAATTATTATTGTGCTGTCATATCTTATACTGCCCGACCTCTCCTCCAGCCCTCCTCCTTTGATGTCTGTCCTACAGATAGGAGGTTATGTGTGTATCCTTGCAGTTGGTTCCATCTCTCTGTCTCACCTTCTCTCCACACATCCAGTAGCTCCAGTCTCACCACTGGCCCCAAAGGGCTCATCTGTCCTGGGGTCCCCATATCTCCAGCTCCCCTCTCTACCAGTGTACCTTCTCCAGTCCAGCTGGATTTGTAAGGTAGAGTTGGGACCATTATAGTTGGGGGAAGGAAGTCTTCAGGAACTAGAGGAACGTTGTATGCATCATCACTGTGGAGGAAAGTTGTATGCATCATCACTTTGGAGGCCAGAATTTTATGAAGAGAAATTGAGTGCCTCATGGTTTAGAAAAATTATCACCACCGCGTGAAATTCAGGAGCTCCACTCAGCGAGGACAGTTTCTTTCCTTATTGTGGGAAGGTTGGGGAGTTGTGGAAATTTAAGAGATGTGCACAGGCAACAATTGAAAGATCGTCTTGGTGGTAATTCGAAGAGTCAAGGGAGATGCTTAGGTTTCTGGTTGGTTGGACCTCTGGCTAGTTGGTAGTTTCCTTTATTGATCTCGTAGAATTTAAAGGAGAAATGATGTTGTGTGTTAGAGGATTAAAGCACATCACAGCAAACGCTGGAATTTACAAGTCCACAGCAAACACTGGAATTTACAAGTCTAAAGTCAATGGGAGCTAGACATACAGATTCCGTGCTATGCTTTAAATTACTTCCACTCCCTTCCAGATAACCACACATTTCAGACTTCCTCCCTAACCCAATTAAAGAAGTTTCCATTGAGATCCTCTGCACATAAAACACTTTGATGTCAAAAGCCTGGGGGTCCTCTCTCAAGAGGAGTGAGTCAACTTTAAGAGAGGGAGAGAAATGTATATTTGGGAAGAAAATAGGGAGGGTCATGAAGGAGAGTAGAAAATAAAGATAAATAGAAACCATTTATATAAACATTTTACATCGAAGGGAAATGATAAGGAAAGAGGGCCTGGAGAGACTCCAAAGCCAGTCATTGAACACCCCAAAGCGGAAAACAGGGGTGGAGAGGAGGTGTGGTTTATAGGCTTCCAAGGTTACCACTTGGCCTGCCACTCACTTTTCTGGGAAAAAAGCAATTACTCAGGGCACCTTGAAACCTTTTGTACTGTAATTGAAACCTTTTGTACTATAGCCTATTATCCAGGATAAAGTCCCAACATTCTAATGCCTATCCACACAACCTCCCTCCGTACACACACACACACACACACACACACACACACACATCTCCCCTCTGTCATGGGAATGGTGCGGTGCGGGGGGTGGGGGGAGTTATCACACACTTTGGGAACACTGTTGTCACCAATGAACACAACCAAAATATGTCATGTGCCTAATTATCACAGGGTCAAAGGATTTCAGTGATTTGCTTTCCTAGAAGTGATTTATTTTCCATCTTGGCTTCCCTTTTTTTTGGCTGCGCCTTTTTTTTTTGTGGTGGAGTAGTAGTCCTTTGAAGATGAGAATGAAGAGTTAGAGAACACTCGGCTGAATAGAATGGATATGAAATGTCTTTCACACACAAAAAGTTGGACTACGGAAAATACCAATTCTGTTTAGTTGATTTCAACTGGAGCAACCCTGTGCCTACCAGAGCAAACTGTTTTGATTGATAAATTTGGGACAAGTAGATTGCCAGTCCTTTCTTCTAAGGTATCTCTGGGTGCTCTCAAATCTCCAAACTTTCCTTCAGCAAATCAACACATTTACTATCTGCATCACCCAGGGGCCCCCTGACTCAAAATAGTCCCTCAAAATGCAGATGTATGAATAGAGATTTAGTACAAATCTCGTTTGGAAACATTTCATGTCTACTTTTAGCCTTACAGAAAATCTGTACACTTTTTAAAATAGGATACCATTTTTTAAAAATTTAGAAATACAGTGCAGAATCTGATACTACAGAGGACTAGAACACACTTGGTCCAACACAGAGGCATCTTTTTATCCCCTGGAGATTTTCAAGCTATTTGCAGATAGTAAGATATTAGCTTGCTTTATATCAGAATGAGTGTGTGGGTATTTAAATAATATTCTATTACCATGAGTAGTGGAATTCCATCAGGTTCTTTTCATACTTTCATTTAGTAAAGGTTTCTGTGATTTTGTAGAAATCACTTTTAATGCATATTTCTATTTCTGTGGGATAAGAAGGTGGATGGGTTCCTGGAATCCATGGCAGGTGGATGTAAAATCCAGATAGATTCCCTGGGACTCTAGCTCTGGTCATGTCTTAGTGACTTTTCACTGGTATAGGGTCCCCTGGTGTTTGTGGACAAATGTGACTCTGGTTACGTGGAACTGGTGTGGTGGGCGAAATGCACTTCGAATCCCACTGTAGTTTTTCATTTTAGACAGATGGCAACACTGTTTAGTGGAGGAAGAGCATTTATGTTTAAATACAAAGAGTTTGACACTAGACGTGTGATGTCTTTGGTCTCTCCTTTTTCTTAGTAGATGAAGGTCCGTGAGCTTATGCCAAGGGCTCAAATGGAAAATGTTTGTGGCAACATGTGTGCAAATATGCTTGATACAGATGATGTACTGAATGTTATAATAGTTGTAAGAGCTCCCCCAAAATTATTTTTTTTAAAAAAAGAAAACTTACTGGAAAAGTTTCATGTTATATCATGTATCACTCTGACATGTGAGGACTGTGTCTCTCTGGGTTCAATCACTTTAAGGTGTTCCATTTTTCACAGAAAGGAATGAAGAGAATGCTTCCTGTTTAGAAGGCTTGTAGGAGGATAAAATGAAATTTCTTTGTCACACTATGCCAGTTAATCGTATGCATGAGACATGGAATGACTGCTCTGATCCATGTCTATTGTCTTGGGGAATCTTTGAAGAACTCATGAAATCTCATTTCCATTACCGTAGTTGACTCAAACTCCAATCCTCTCTTCCTCTCTCCTCTTTCTTTTTGATCGCCCTCACTCACATCGTTTTCTGAAAACCTACAATATGCTGTGTACTCTTCTCAGAGTTTTCTGTGTGTTCTCTCACTCACTCCTTATGACATTGTGTGGTATGCACCACAATTATCCTCACTTAGCAGAGGCAGGATTTGAGGCTTCAAGGTTAATGTAACTTGCTAGCGTTAACAGCAAGGAAGAATGGGAGCTGGAACGAAACACTGCTCATCTCACCGCAAAGCCTGTTACTCTCAAAATGGCAAATGATCTGTCGCTCAGTTAAAAATTGGTGTAACCCCTTTCGGGTCTTAAGATTACGGGACTGTGAGCCTTCTGGTGTCACGTGGCAAGTCAGCACTGTCACAGATAAATAATATTCTGCATATGGTCTCAGGAAATGTACAGCTCCTTGCAGTCCATCAGAAGAGCTTGGGCAGCCAAGTAGGTCACAGGGGGTCAGGATTGCTCCATTTGTCTCGGAATCCCAGCCTGCAGCTAAGGGACTGAGGGAGTCACAGCCATGTGTCACCTGGACTGGCTCCAGGCTTTATGCCTGAGGATTTCATTTTTTGTGTAAACCCTTCTGAGAGTTTATTAAGCTATGTTCTTATTATATCGCTCATTTGAAAACTATCTTTGAATACCCCACACCCCATTTTTTTATATCTCAGCACAGACATTACCTAGAATATAGTCTCCTCTTTGTCTCCCCTTCATTAACGTCTCCTAATGCAAATGACTCAGGGTGGGGGCAGATGATGTTTAAATTTTGCTAGACAAATTCTGGCCCACAGCGCTTTGCTCTATAAGCAACCAAACCTTCCATATGCAAATTATGAACAAAGGAAGCTAGTTGGCATACTCGCCCAGTGCCTGAACTTGATGTTCTTGGTAACGACTTAAACCTGGAGGGGATGGGGGGCTAGGTTCTTGTCATCTCTTATGTGACCCAGGTGGGGATTGCTAGATGATGGAAATCTAAAATCTAGCAGCAGCTCTCTAGGAGCAAGGCTGGGCCTCCTACTCCCACCAGAGGGCAGTCATGCCCCCCCCCCCAAAACAAACCAAAACAAAACAAGAGGTTGCTTTTAGAGGAATACACTACATGGAAAGAGAGGGGAACCACACTACATGCTGCCATAGTATGTGTATGTGAAGAATTAGAACACAGACTTTTCTCATACGTGCCCGACAAACCCCAAAACATATAAAAATGGAAATAGAGGAAACATACTACAGTAGGGATTGTGTTTCTGAATATTGTACAAAGGATCTTTGTCTCACCCTGATCCAGTATCCGTGTCAATGTGACCTAGGCTATTTAGGTGAAATGTAAGTGATGGTGAGTGACTACAATAAATGGGACAACAAGCATGTGTGTTGCATCATTGCCTACAGACTGACGATCACTCAGTAAGAACGGGGGGCTTCTGATTTTTCTGACCCTTTAAAAAAGTTAGACTACCACATAAATCCAGCTAGACCAGGAGATGTACAGTGAAGTTGGAAACATGGGAAACTTAGGATAGATGATCCATCAAGACTAGTAATAGGAGTGGTAATACCAGGAGGGTGGAGGGATGGAGGAATAGGAAGGGAGAACCAACTTCAATGATCTTCACGTAGCCTCCTCTCTGGGGCACGGACAACAGGGAAGTGAGTGTTGGGACACATTGTACAGTGTACAGGATGAAAAAATATTTTTTAAATTACTAAGCGTTCAAGGGGAAGGGGGGGGAGGAAGGGTAATATAGGGAGCTGATAATGGGGGCCTGGAGGGAGGGAGAATGTTTTCAGAGTGATGATGGCAATGGGTGTGTAAAAATGGCCTGCATACAACTGAGGTTATTAGGGATTGTGATGGGAGTTGTATGGGTGCCCCAATAAAATGATTCATTAAAAAAGGGGGGGAGGGGAAAGGGAAGTTTTTTTTTTTTTTTTAAAGAGG